>SJYX01008092.1:170779-191300 GCA_006410675.1 Oreotragus oreotragus | reverse complement strand
AAAAAAAAAAAAAAAAAAATTTGTGTTTCACTGAATGTTAAATTCTAGTTTTGTTAATTAAGGTCTGTGCTTACTAAGACTTCTAGATAGTTCCTTGTTATGTTATATTGCTAAAAGTTCTAGTTAAGGTATTAAAAAGGGCATGCTAAGATTGTTTCTAAAGCTTATCTCAGTAACCAATTTATGGATAAAGGTCAGATGTTCCGTGATGTACAACCAGGATATTAACTCAGCTATAATCATTTAACTGAGTCAGATGACCTGGGGTATACCGGGCTATACCCAATGAGAGTTGTTGACTTAAATTCTTGCTTGTGACCTTACTAATAACTGCTGGCTATATTATTTTCTATGTAGCTTGTTTCAGAAGATTATTTTTTTACATTACCAAATGTGTGACTGAGCTTGTCATAAAATGCTGAAATGCAAGTTCTATATGAGATCAGTAATTTATGGTTACCAAAGGTAAAAGGTAGGGAGGGATAAATTAGGAATTTGGGATCCTTAACAGATACATTGTACTATATATGAAAGAAACCACCAGGACCTACTGTAGAGTATAGGAAACTATATTAATATCTTATGATAATGTATAATTGAACAGAATCTCAAAAGGAATATATGAAAAAGACTTGAAAGATACTGGATGCTTGGGGCTGGTGCACTGGGATGACCCAGAGGGATGGTATGGGGAGGGAGGAGGGAGGGGAGTTCAGGATGGGGAACACATGTATACCTGTGGCGGATTCATGTTGATGCATGGCAAAACCAATACAATATTATAAAGTAATTAACCTCCAATTAAAATAAATTTATATTAAAAAAAGGAAAAAGAAATGATAATCGTTGTGCCAGCACTAAATTATCATAACACTACTCAACATGTACTAAAATGTTCACATCAGTAAGTATATTGTCACTGATCAATTATATATGGTTCCTTATTCTCCACAACTTCTCCAGCATTTATTTGTAGACTTTTTAATGATGGCCATTCTGACAGCTGGGAGGTGGTATCTCTTTAAAATTCATTTTTTATTTTCTTCCAAGTAAAATCAAAACTATAGGCTGTCTGTCTCTATGAGCATCACACATCTAAGTATTCGATTAGTATATTTAAAACTCTAAGAGAACAAGATGGCAGAGGAGCAGGTGGACGTGGGGTACATCTCTCACCAAGGATACATCAGGAATACACCTTCAGAGACAGAAGTGCATGCAGAACACCAGCTAACAGGGGACAAGAGGACTTGACCAGTAGGAAAGAATATATAGAACCACGCAAAACTCGGCAGGAGAAAGAAACTAGGGGGAAAAACAGGAGTGTTAGTAGGACCAGCGGGGAAGGCAATGGCACCCCACCCCAGTACTCTTGCCTGGAAAATCCAATGGACGGAGTAGCCTGGTGGGCTGCAGTCCATGGGGTCGCTAACAGTCGGACAGACTGAGCGACTTCACTTTCACTTTTCTCTTTCATGCATTGGAGAAGGGAATGGCAACCCACTCCAGTATTCTTGCCTGGAGAATCCCAGGGATGGGGGAGCCTGGTGGGCTGCCGTCTATGGGGTCACACAGAGTCGGACACGACTGAAGTGACTTAGCAGCAGCAGCAGTAGGACCAGACCTGTCCTCAGTGGGTGAGGGAACTGAAGCAGGGGCCCGATCCCCACATTGGGGCAAATGTCTGAGTCAGAGGAAACATATTTAAGGCTGAGAGTGAAAAGGAAAGGTTAAAATTTAACCTCCTTCTTCTGCCTCTGTAACTCAACTTGCTCCTTGCAAAGTCTAGATCACCTAGGTCTCAGAAAGTGGGGACTCAC
Organism: Oreotragus oreotragus; assembly: GCA_006410675.1. Classification (NCBI taxonomy): domain Eukaryota; kingdom Metazoa; phylum Chordata; class Mammalia; order Artiodactyla; family Bovidae; genus Oreotragus; species Oreotragus oreotragus. The sequence goes on along the minus strand of SJYX01008092.1, from coordinate 189,480 downwards.
AGTACTGGGAACTGGAGCTTATCTCACTCACCCTTGTCCTGCTGTTTGCAATCACCCTAGCCCCTGCAAACCCAGTTAATCATGCCTGTCCGTGTATAAGAACCCTGTAACCCCTTTCTTTGGGTCTCAGAGCTTGGCGTGTTAACTCCTCTGGGCCCGCTGGCATAATAAACCTGAGTTCTCCAGTTCTCCGAGTGTGGGGCTTTTTTTCTCGAGTACTGGTTTCTGCAACACTTCTGGAGGCCCCAGCGAGATTCCAACCACGCCCGCCCCTTGAGCCGGACTGGTGGCTTGGCCGCGTTGGAGCAGAGGAGCCCTGAGACTAACGTGGAGGTACGCCACCTGATGGTATCCCGGGTTCCCTTTCAGACCGCCATTCCGACTCTCTGGACGGCCAAACTCCGACCAGATTCATTGGAAGGATGGACCAACTCACCAGGAACGGCCACAGGATAAGGTAAGGCCCCGGAGCCAGTCCCCAGGAGGCTGATCACCTCCTTGGAGCTCCCAGGAAGGGAGCATCAGATAGGGAGACCTGGGGACTTGGGAAAAGGGAGCTACTGTGATGACCTCTGAGTGACTGTGTATGCATGATTGCTGATTGAAGGAAGTAAAAGTGAGCTCCACAGTCCTTGGACTATGGAGCCTGAGAGGGTCCAAAACCTGTGGTTCTGTGACGACCTCATAAGGCTGAAAGGTGGTGCCAGTCTCTGGGGTATTTGTTCCCTCCCTGCAAGGCTGGTCTGGGTCAGGGGTTTATACCGACTTGCCAATGCTAAGAGGTGTCTTAAATCTCCCTCGGGAGAGTAGCCACGTGGACAAAAAATGAATGTGAGTGTGTGGCCTGATTCACTTGCACTTCAGGCGCGATTGTGTGGCTTCACGGCCTTTGTGGCTACCAAATCCGAGTGGGCCTTACCTTGTGGTTCCGTGGTGACCTCATATGGCTCAAGGCAGTGTCTGCCTCTGGGGGACCCAGTCCCTCCCTGCAAGACAGATCTGGATCAGGGGTTTATACTGATGCCAATGCTAAGAGGCACCTAAACTCCCCCTGGGGACACAGACAAATGGGCATCTGATTGGTCTCCTCTTTTGAGGGGGCACCCGCCCTTGTTTGTTATTGTGCCATCGACTCAGAGAGGGATACACAGGGAGGGAGAAATTATTGGTTACCAGTTTTGTTTTGTTTTGTTTTTTGTCGACTGACTTCTTGAGCCAATATCTAAGAGATTAGATTTTCCTCAGAATCCTGCCAGGTAGATTACATTTGTCAACATGAGGGGAAGTTCCGCTAAGAAAACAGTTTTAGATTGCATGATAAAGAACTTTAAGAAGGGCTTTGTGGGAGACTACGGAGGCAAGGTGACCCCCGGGAAGCTTCCTAAATTATGTGAGCTCGATTGGCCAGCCTTTGACGTTGGATGGCCACCAGAGGGGACTCTTGACTTCCCCACTGTCTAAGCAGCACGCCAGCTAGTCAGTGGGACTCCAGGACATGCAGATCGGTTTCCACGCGTAGACTCCTGGCTTCTAACAGCACAGACCGTGGCCCCATGGGCAAGATTTTGCATGAATGGACAGAGACAGAGTAGGGTATTTGTGGCCCAACCACTCAGAAAAAAAAATGAAACAGAAAGCAGCCCTGCAAGCAGTAGCATTGAGGAGCTCGGATCCAGGGAAATACTGTTCCCTTGTGGAAGGAGAAACTAGGGAGAGCCACCACTACGCTACGAACAGCGTGCCCATCGCAAATGTCGGGACACTGGAGGAATGAGTGCACCCACCACAGAGAGATATCGAAAGGGTCGAAGAAGCTCAGTCAACCCAACAAAGAAAGGCATCAGCCTGAGCTGGTCGTCCAAAACCTTATCGGTCTGGCAGGAGCAGAATCAGATTAGGGAAGACTGGTCTCCCTGATCCTGGGTCCCTGGGGGCCCACGGTCACAGTGAAAGCAGGGGGCCAATTAACGACTTTTACGGTGGACACCAGAGCTGAACACTCCATGGCAACCACACCTGTGGCTCCCCCTACAGGCTGAACAGCAACTGTTGTTGGGGCCACAGGGGACATGGCAGCCCGCTCATTTGGCAAGGCTCGTTCATGTCAGCTGGGGGGCCATCTGGTGACTCGTGAATTTCTGTATTTCCTGGAAGGCCCCATTCCCTTGCTGGGTAGAGACTTACTGGCAGAAATGGGGGCACAAATCACCTTTGCACCCAGAAAGCCTGCGAGCCTCACCTTGAGGAGCCAGTCGGCTTTGATGATGGCTGTGCCCATGCCCAGGGAAGATGAATGGCATCTCTGTTCCTCACGGAGGAAACAAAGAAATCCCCCCAGCCTGCTAAATTAACTCCCTGATGTCTGGGCAGAGAAGGGGCCCCCAGGTCTGGCCAAAACCCATGCCCCCATTGTAGTGGACCTGAGGCCAGAAGCCACTCCTGTTAGACAAAAGCAATATCCAGTACCACAGGAGGCACACCTGGGAATTTGGGACCACATCCAGCGCCTACGAGATGCTGAGATCCTGATCGAATGTCAGTCTCCCTGGAACACTCCGCTCTTATCAGTCAAAAAGTCTGGAGGAAGTGACTATCGCCCTGTCCAGGACCTCTGCGCCGTCAACAGTGCACACTGATCACCATCCATCCAGTGGCCCCAGATCCCTAAACTCTCCTGAGTCTCTTACCCGCTCAGGCAAGCTGGTTCACCTGCCTCGATCTCAAGGATGCATTCTTCTGCCTCTGGCTGTCACCAGCCAGCCCTTGTTTGCCTCTGAATGAGAAGACCCACACACCAGGAGAAAGACACAGCCGACTTGGACTTGACTGCCACAAGGCTNAACTCTCCTGAGTCTCTTACCCGCTCAGGCAAGCTGGTTCACCTGCCTCGATCTCAAGGATGCATTCTTCTGCCTCTGGCTGTCACCAGCCAGCCCTTGTTTGCCTCTGAATGAGAAGACCCACACACCAGGAGAAAGACACAGCCGACTTGGACTTGACTGCCACAAGGCTTCAAGAACTCACCTACCCTGTTTAGTGAAGCCCTGGCTGCGGACCTTGCTGCCTTGCCAGAGAAACTTTAAACTGCACCCTCCTTCAGTACGTGGATGACCTGTTGCTAGTCAGTCCCACCCAAGGGGACTGCTGGAGAGGTACCAAAGCCCCGTTGGCTCTCCTTTCCACCAGAGGGTACAATGTGTCCTGCAAAAAGGCTCAGATCTGCAGATAGGAGGTCAGATACCTGGGGTTTGTCATCTCAAAAGGAACATCAGGTGCTCAGACATGAGAGGAAGCAAGCCATCTGTTCAATACCTTGGCTGAACACCAAAAAAGAAGTCCCTGAGTTCCTCGGGGTTGCTGGATTCTGCTGGTTCTGGATACTGGCTTTCTCTGAAATTGCCAAGCCTTTGTTTAAAGCCACAGCAGGGTCTGATAAGGACCCCCTAGAGTGCAGACCTGAAGAGGAAAAGGCCTTCGAGGAGATAAAGGGACTCTTGACCTGCGCTCCAGCATTAGGGCTGCCAGCTGTGATAAGTGACTTTAACCTCTTTGTACAGGAGAAAAATCACACTGCCCGGGGGGTCCTCACACAAGCACTTGGGCCATAGCAGCGCCCAGTCGCATACCTGTCCAAACGACTGGATCCAGTGATCGTGGGATTGCCACCATGCCTCCAGGCATTAGCTGCCACTGTGGTTTTGGTCAGAGAAGCAGATGAGCTTCCTCTAGGACAAAATATAAATGTAAAGATTCCCCATGCTATTACTGCTGTGATGAACAGCCAGGGGCATAAGTGGCTGACCAACTCCAGGCTGACTCACTATCAAGGACTGTTTTGCAAAAACCCACGGGTCCAACTTGAGACTGTGCAGAGCCTGAACCCAGCCACCTTTTTACCTACGGAAGCCGGAAACCCTGATCATAACTAAGAGGAGGTCACAGATGAAATTTACTCGAGCAGGCCAGACCTGACGGACGTTCCCCTCCAGTACCCAAAACTGGAGCTGTTCGCTGATGGAAGCAGCAGGACGGCCAGCGCAAAGCAGGCTCTGCCATAACAACAGCTGACAAGATAGTGAAAGCTGAGGCCTTGCCACAAGGGTAGTCAGCACAGTGGGCTGAACTATGGGCACTCGCCCAGGCGCTAAGGCACGCCGAAGGGAAACGAGTCAACATCTATAATGATTCAAGGTATGCCTTTGCATGTATGTGGAGCCATTGATAAAGAAAGGGAACTATTGACAGTTGCGGGTGGGGGGAAGAAGATTAAAAACAAAAAAGAAGATCAGTGGGCTCTAAATGAGGGAGGAATAAAAGAAAAGGAGGGCTGGTGGAAGCCCCCGGACCAAAGACACTTGGTCCCCAGCAATATAGCAAGCCAGCTGGTAAAACAACATCATGAGACAACTCATTTAGGAAAAGCTGTGCTGGAGAGTTTACTGAGCCACTACTATCTCATTCCTAAGCTCCCAACCCTGTGTGCCCAGATCAGTGCTAGATGTGTGACTTGTGCACAAAACAATGCCAGCCAAGGACCAAGACCCAGCCCAGGGTGCAGACAGTTGGAACACTGCCCTTTGAAGATCTAGAAGTGGACTTGACTGAAGTCACGCCCTGTACAGGCTTTAAGTATTTACTGTGGTACAGTCTGCACCTGCTCGAGATGGGCTGAAGCCCACCCCCCACACACTGAACAGGCACGAGAAGCGGCCGAGGCCTTTCTAAGAGACATGATCCTGAGACATGGACCGCCTCTCTCCATAGGGTCTGACAATGGCCAGCCTCTGTGTCTGAGATAATCCAAACTTTATCCAGGACACTGGGAATCAAACGGAAGCTTCACACTGCTCACAGGCCCCAGAGCTCAGGGAAAGTTACTACATTAGCTAAACTCTGCCAGGAGACCCAGTTATCGCCGATCAATATGTTAGCCCTAGCCTTGCTCTGAGTCTGAAGCACCCTGAGGTCCTCAGGCTATTCTTCCTTTGAGATCTTATACGGGGATAGGAAAACTCAAGGGAAACCCCCAACAACTAGCTGAGCTGAGACGTCCCAGCACCTCCAGGCCCTGGAAAGAGTCTTCCCCCATATTGTCTGAGAAACCTTAGACAAGACACCCATTCCTGTGGGCAATTGGCTTCATCCCTATCAGCCAGGAGATGAGGTATGGGTTAAAGATGGGAGAAAAGAACCACTTCAGCCAGTTTGGACAGGCCCTCACACGGTCGTCCTGGCAACCCCTACCACTGTTAAAGGTATAGGCATCATCCCTTGGATCCACCACACCAGAGACAAGAAGGCAGCGGCATGGACTGGTCAGCTTCTGGAGTGACTAGAGCAGGGCTCAGCGTCTTTCATGGGTGAGGGCCATTGTTTTTGAAACCAGACCTTGAGGGGATTTTCAGGGTCCCAAACTGTTTTCCAGGTGTCCTTTTTACAGGAAGCCGCTGCCTTCTTGCTTCAGTCACACCCCAGGCCTGGGATTTGGGTCAGAAGCTGCAGTTAGCCGTCTGTTATCTCATCAGAGTGGGAAGCCTCGTTCTTAATAGATGTCTTTTATGAGCAATTCTCCCTACTAACTAAATTGCTCACAGTATAGCTGACCCCCCTTCACAATAGGCTCAGTTGCTATAGCCATGACAACCCAAAGACGGGGGGGAAAACCTTTTGCTAGTGTTCAGTTATCTGTTATGTGCAGGCTGCTTTGCAGCCCTTTGGTGTTCCTTGCTGTGACATGGTGCCGTTCCTTATCCATCATGAACCTGTCAACATTACAGTCAGTTCAGTTCAGTTCAGTTCAGTCGCTCAGTCGTGTCCGACTCTTTGTGACCCCATGAATCCCAGCACGCCAGGCCTCCCTATCCATCACCATCTCCCGGAGTTCACTCAGACTCACGTCCATCGAGTCCATGATGCCATCCAGCCATCTCATCCTCGGTCGTCCCCTTCTCCTCCTGCCCCCAATCCTTCCCAGCATCAGAGTCTTTTCCAGTGAGTCAACTCTTCTCATGAGGTGGCCAAAGTACTGGAGTTTCAGCTTTAGCATCATTCCTTCCAAAGAAATCCCAGGGTTGATCTTCTTCAGAATGGACTGGTTGGATCTCCTTGCAGTCCAAGGGACTCTCAAGAGTCTTCTCCAACACCACATTTCAAAAACATTGATTCTTCGGTGCTCAGCTTTCTTCACAGTCCAACTTTCACATCCATACATGACCACAGGAAAAACCATAGCCTTGACTAGGCGGACCTTAGTCAGCAAAGTAATGTCTCTGCTTTTGAATATACTATCCAGGCTGGTCATAACTTTTCTTCCAAGGAGTAAGCGTCTTCTAATTTCATGGCTGCAGTCACCATCTGCAGTGATTTTGGAGCCCAAAAAAATAAAGTCTGACACTGTTTCCACTGTTTCCCCATCTATTTCCCATGAAGTGATGGAACCAGATGCCATGATCTTCGTTTTCTGAATGTTGAGCTTTAAGCCAACTTTTTCGCTCTCCTCCTTCACTTTCATCAAGAGGCTTTTTAGCTCCNGAGTCTTGTCCAACACCACAGTTCAAAAGCATTGATATTTCTCCTGGCAGTCTTGATTCCAGCTTGTGCTTCTTCCAGTCTAGCATTTCTCATGATGTACTCTGCATATGAGTTAAATAAGCATGGTGATGATATACAGCCTTTCCCTATTTGGAACCAGTCTGTTGTTCCATGTCCAGTTCTCAATGTTGCTTCTTGACCTGCATACAGGTTTCTCAGGAGGCAGGTCAGGTGGTCTGGTATTCCCATCTTTTGAAGAATTTTCCACAGTTTGTTGTGATCCACACAGTCAAATGCTTTGGCTAATCAATAAAGCAGAAGTAGATGTTTTTCTGGAACTCTCTTGCTTTTTCAGTGATCCAGCGTATGTTGGCAATTTGATCTCTGGTTCCTCTGCCTTTTCTAAATCCAGCCTGAATATCTGGAAGTTCACGGTTCACATACTGTTGAAGGCTGGCTTGGAGAATTTTGAGCATCACTTTGCTAGCATATGAAATGAGTGCAATTGTGCGGTAGTTTGTGCTACCACATTTTTGTGCTTTTTGAGGTGATTTTGTGTTTGAAAGAGCTCCCAGGCTTAATACTCAAGTACTGCCAAGTGTACCTAAGTGCAGGGAGGCTGCAATGTGTCTTATGGAGGAGGTGCCTGTTTGATTTTTGTTCAGTTGTGAGTTGCAGAGCCACTGGTCACGGGTTCACTGTCCATGGACCAAAAGTATATATTATGTAGATAGTTATTAGTTATCACTATTAGGAATATAATTGCCAAATGTTTAATTTTTTCTCTTGAAATTGTTGGTTGCTAGTATGGATCAATGTCACTTCATTTTTGGAAACATTTGGCTTACCTTACCTGAAACAAGCCACAAAAAATTAAGAATGGAAAGATTGATTCTTTTCCAAGTTTTATATTTTCTCTTGACAACTACTCTGCAACCCCAGGCATAGATTAAAGAATGGAGTATGCACAAAGGAATATCAGCTCACATATATGACATTACTCAGATGTCTCAAACTCCGGAAACAGCATGTGAGTGATTTATGGAACTGATATTAATCTCTTTCCAGTAAATGCATTACTTCAGATACATGGGAAATTGATGTTACCACTCTAATGCCAAATTAATTTCTTTCTTGCTAGATCAGCATTGTAAATGGAATTAGATGTTAACCTTTTATACATCTAAACAGAGTAAAATATGGAAGCAATTTTATAATTAAAATTTGGATGCCCATTGCTGAAGGGAAGGGTATCCGTTTTTTAATTTATTTGTATCTTTTCTTTTTCTTGAGATTTGTGGATCCTGGGATATTGATATATTTCAATTAAGTTTAATATCATTTAGGGATAGAATAATTATAATTGAATATGAATATTTAATACAGGAGTACAAATAACAAATGAGAATTACATGTTATTAAAGATATCCTTCAATAAAATAAAAAAAGATCCTCCAAATTCTAGAGAACAAGTCTGTTTTTTTTTTCAAGGGAAATTTTACTCAAGAATCCTCAGTCACTAATAAATAAACACTTTAATCCTATGTGTAGGCACAAAGGAAACTGGAAACTTGTTTGGTAGTCTCTTTTTCCTTCTATAGGCATCCCCTGGTGGCTCAAATGGTAAAGAGTTTGCCTGCAATGTGGGAGACCTGAGTTTTATCCCTGGGTTGGGAAGATCCCTTGGAGAAGGAAATGGCAACCCAATCCAGTATTCTGTCCTGGAAAATCCCATGGACAGAGGAGCCTGGGAGGCTACTGCATGCTCTAGAGTCTATTTTTTCTGTGTTTCCAGGTTGCTGTGCCTTTCAGTTACCATAGTGTTGATTTTGGACTGCCCAACATAATATAATAAACTAGATCTTACATTTAAATCCCAAATTATCAGAAGAAAAATATGATCAGCTCGGCTTGAGTAGCAAATTGAAGCCAGGAAGGTTAGTCATTGGGTACATAGGACTGTCATTTCAAGACTGCAAGTAGGACAGATTCTCTAGGAAGAGGGTGTGGGTAGAGGGGCAGTGGTAGATATTTCTAATATAGCTGGTCTTGCAGGTCTGAGGTAGTCTTTTCAACTTGACAAATCTCTGATTTTGTAGAACAGCTCTGTTCCATACTTGATGTTTCTCTTCTTTGCTTTTTGCAGTTAGGTAAACTGCTGATGGGCTTTGCCTTTTGTCTCAGTAGTCCTCATTCCCTTTTTAGGGTTGACCATATCAGGCTTGTGAGTAGTAGCAGAGTTGCTGCCAGCTAGCCTTGTTATCTGATGTGCAAGAGACAAGCCCTTCTCACTAGTTTACACATTGGAGCATTTCCTGTATTGTTTGCATTGTTGTAGTGTGCAGAACTGGGTTCTTTCTTGATGCCTTCTTTTCTGTGCCATATTTTTATTAGTTTCCTCACTTACAGAATCTTAGAATTAGTATCTCTTTAAGCCTGGGGTATTGCCTTTAACCTTTGCTCTCTTGATGGCAATCTGGGTTGGGGGGCCTAATTTTCACGTCTGTACCCAAATGGTGTGAATAGGCAGATTTCCCTGGACTGCTAAGTGGCAAATATGTTTCATGTGCATTACTGCCCACAGCCTCGACCTTCTAAACCTTTTGCAGCTGAAACCATGCCTGAGAATCCTATGCTTTTTTGGCTCTGTGCTTCAAACCTCTTGGCAGCCATTGCTGGGGCCACTCCCTTCTGACCCAGCTCTGATCCTGAAAGCACACTCTAATTGTGACAGTGTGACTCTGGTTACATCTGTAAAGTGGTAAAAGTGAGTGTTGTGATGGAAATTAGGCAAATTGTTTACCTTACCTAACAAACAGCTGCTTTTCAATATTTTCACACCATTTGTTTCCGTAGAGAATTAAGATCTCCTGGGATTTCACTTTTATTCTCTATTCTAGGTTTGTTTTGGTAGTACTGTACCCAGATATTGCTTCAGTGATTTTATTTCTACTGTGTAACACTTGCCAGGCACTAGGGGTAGGTGTAGGATGAGAAGAAGAGAGAAAGAAACATCTGACATAACCCTGCCCTTAGAAAAGCTAAAAGCCCAGTGAGGGATATAGAACATATTCATCAATAATGGCAGAAACTGAATCAAGCAAGGGAAAGAAGAAGTGTTGAATCCTTGCTCATTAATTACTCAAATATTTATTGAGTATCTGCTATGTCAGGTTTTGTTCCAGGCAATGGGGACTCAGAGGTAACTAAGATGGAATCTTTGCTGTTAAGGAGCTCATACTCTGATGGGGGTTTCAAACGCAGTGAAAAAACAGCTGGGGCTGATAACATTCAAGTCACCCTCATGTCTCATCTGACTGTTCATTAAATACACTGTGCATGTTCTCACCTCAGGACCTTGGCACTTATTCTGCCTGGAATGCTCTGCCTGCATGATACTTTTATAAGAGAATGAATAAATTAATGAATGAAGAACAAATCAGTAGAGTGTGAATAGGGTATGACAGAGTCAACAAGGAAGAAGTGGCCATTTTTACCTGGGGGGAGGGAACACTTTAGGAGGTGTGGTCTAAGAATAGAGGGATAGGAGTACACAGTTTTGTCATGTGCTTCTTGTGTGTGCCTTTGCAGAGGATAGAATATTCCAGAGTTTATAGCAAAAGAGTGTGTCTTGAGACTTTTAAATGCCATCCTAGTTGTGTGGGCTTCTTGGTCTTTTGGCTTAAGATCAAGTATAGTAAGTATGAAGGCTTCCCTGGTGGCTCAGTGACAAAGAATCCACCTGCCAGTGTAGGAGATGCAAGAGACTCAGGTTTGATCCCTGGGTCAGAAAGATCCCCTGGAGTAGGAAATGGCAACCCCCTCCAGAATTCTTGCCTTAAACATTCCATGGAGAGAGAAGCCTGGTGGGCTACAGTCCATGGGGTTACAAAGAGACAGATGTGACTGAGCGACTAAGCACAGTTGTATGGCATTCTATATTAATAAAGTTTTCAATTTTATTTTTCTGTATGTTCATATTCTTTTTAATGCCTTCTGCCTGCTTATGAGTAGTCATGAGCTTTTCTTTTGGTTTGTGGGTTTCTTGAGATGGGTAGGGACCAGGATTTATTTGTACACTCTCAGAGCCTGACATAACTATAGGGAATTACTTTGTCAGTAGTTGCTTTTGTATTTTAATAGAACTTAATTGTGGTCCCTTAGAGTTGGAACTTTCTAGAATTCTGTAATTTCCTAACCTGACACTCCGGCAGCTGTTGTTTAACATTCTTGCAGATGATGCACTTTTTAGACCATTAAATCACATAGCTGTTGCTTCTTTCCCATCTCTTTCATCTGGGATATTCATTCTGTTTCTCTTATTGCACTCTAATGATTTATTTATGTGCAAGTCCCCTCCATCAGACTTTGAGTTGTTGGAGAACAAGGATGTCTCTTAGACTCTCTTTCCTAGAGTGTAGCTTAGCACAGTATTTGGCACAAAGTACTTCTGCAGTAAATGTAGAATGAATGTATAGAAAATTAATGAGACTAAGAGTAGAAAATTAATATTTAACAAGGAAACCCAGGAGCAAAAGAAAGGATGATTTGTGTAACAGGATGAATATCATATTTTAAATACCTTAGTGACTATTCCATGCTCAGGTACTTCAATAGTTTCTCTATGGTTAAAATTCCTAAAATAACCAGTTAGCAGTGTCTATATCTCTGATGTCAGTGTTCATGTTGTTTTTCAGTCACTAAGTCATGTCTGACTCTTTGTGACTCCATGGCCTGCAGTATGCCAGCCTCCCTGCCCTTTACTATCTCCTGGAGTTTGCTCAAGTTCAGTTCCACTGAGTCGGTGATGTTATCTAACCATCTCATCTTCTGCTACCCTCTTCTTTTGCCTTCAGTCTTTCCCAGAATCAGGGGTCTTTTCCAGTGAGTCAGCTCTTTGCATCAGGTGGCTAAAGTGTTGGAGTTTGAGCTTCAGCATCAATCCTTCCAATGAATATTCAGGGTTGATTTCATTTAGAATTAACTGGCTTGACCTCCTTGCAGTCCAAGGGACTCTCAAGAGTTTTCTCCAACACCACACTTCAAAAGCATTGATGCTTCTGCACTTAGGCTTCATTATGGTCCAATTCTCACACCCATACATGACTACGGGAAAAATCATAGCTTTGACTATATGGACCTTTGTCAACAAAGTGATTGATGTCTCTGCTTTTTAATATGTTGTCTAGGTCTGTCATAGCTTTCCTTCCAAGGAGGAAGCGTCTTTTAATTTCATGGCTGCCATCACCGTCTGCAGAAATGTTGAAGCCCAAGAAAATAAAATTTGTCACTGCTTCCACTTTTTCCCCTTCTATTTGTCACGAAGTGATGGGACCAGATGCTATGATCTTAGTGTTTTGAATGTTGAGTTTTAAGCCAGCTTTTTCACTCTCCTTTCAACCTCATTAAGAGTCTCTTTAGTTCCTCTTAGCTTTCTGCCATTAGAATGGTCTCATCTGTTAATCTGAGGTTATTGATATTTCTCCTGGTAATCTCGATTCCAGCTTGTGCTTCATCCACCCTGGCATTTTACACAATGTACTCTGCATATAAGTTAAATAAACAGGATGACGATATACAGTTTTGCTGTGCTCCTTTCCCAATTTTGAATTAGGCTGTTCTTCCATGTCTGGTTCTAACTGTTGCTTCTTGACCTGCGTACACATTTCTCAGGAGACAGATATGATTATCTGGTATTCCCATCTCTTTATGAATTTTCCACAGTTTTTTGTGATACACACATTAAAAGGCTTTATTGTAGTTAATGAAGCAGGAGTAGATATTTCTCTGGAATTCTCTTGCTTTTTCTATGATCCAACAGATGTTAACAATTTGATCTCTGGTTTCTTCACCTTTTCTAAACCTAGTTGTACAAGTGAAAGTTCTCAGTTCATGTAATGCCAAATCTTAGCTTGAAGGATTTTGAACATAACCTCACTAGCTTGTGAAATGTGCACAATTGTGATCCACACAAAGGCTTTGGCATACTCAGTGAGGCTAACCGAGTTTTGTCAAGAGAAAATACTAGTCATAGCAAGCACCCTTTTCCAACAGCACTAGAGATGATGCTACATACACATGGACACAACCAAATAAATAGTCAATACTGAAATCAGATTGATTATATTATTTTCACCTCAAGATGGAGATGCTCTAAACTGCAAAAATAAGACCTGGAGCTGACTGGCTCAAATCATGAGCTCATTATCCCAAAATTCAGGCTTAAATTGAAGAAAGTAGGGTTCAGGCTTAAATTGAAGAAAGTAGGGTTCAGGCTTAAATTGAAGAAAGTAGGGTTCAGGCTTAAACTGAAGAAAGTAGGGTTCAGGCTTAAATTGAAGAAAGTAGGGAAATCTACTAGGCCATTCAAGTTTGACTTAAATAAAATCTCCTATGATTATACACTGATGTGACAAATAGATTCAAGGAATTAAATCTGGTAGACAGAGTGCCTGAAGAACTATGGATGAAAGTTTATAACATTGTACAAGAGGCAATGACCAAAACCATCTCACAGAAAAAGAAATGCAAGAAGACAAAGTGATTGTCTGAGGTGGCTTTACAAATAGCTGAGGAATGAAGAGAAGTGAAAGACAAGGGAAAAAGGGAAAGATTTGACCAACTGAATGCAGAGTTCCAGAAAATAGCAAGAAAAGATAAGAAGACCTTCTTAAATGTATTTACCCAGTGTTCTAGTTAACCTGAAGTATTTGTTATATATTAAACATGCTTTCTGCAGTGTTTTTTCTTCATTATTTTCTTCTCTTAGAAAGGCCTTCGCCTCCATATCCTTCCTCAGCCCTCCATCTCACCATTAAATATTTACTTTTTGATAAAAGACTTTGTGGTTTAAGATATATATATATCTTTTTTTTTTAACTCAAAAAAGAAAAAAGTTTTATTATTGAGTAAGCATTACATGCCTATCATAGTTAATGACTAAAAACATGTAAAATCAAAAAGAAATCTCACCCTTTTATAAACATATGTTAACTATCTTTACCAAAGGGAAAAAATCCCTTTTCTTTTCTCATATCTTTTCAACAAGCGAAAAGTCCCATCTTGTAGCCAAGCATCCCCAGTCAGTCCAGGTAGCTAGGAAACTGCTTCTGGAGGTTCAGTTTCCAAAAGGTGGCTCCAAAAAAGAGATTCTTGAGATGCTGAACTGGCAAGAAGCTCACTTAGTTCTTTTTTTTTTTAATGAATAAATGTGTATTTTATGTATAAATACACATATATTTTAGGTTCATTATATTATTGTCTATGATAGTAAAAAAATTAGAAACAATCTTTATGCATACTAATGGAATTTTTGGTTCATCACGTCCAGTGTTGTTGTTCAGTCGATAAGTCATGTCTGACTTTTTGCGACAGCATGGACTGTAGCAAGCCAGGCTTTCCTGTCCTTCAAAAGCTTGCTATAAATACCCACTGATTTCTCAGATTCATGTCTATCAAGTAGATTAGCTGTCTCCAACTATACCCTCCAACCCTGTGTTAACTATTTGGTTTCCCAATGGATACTTTCAATTCCATAAAAATATTAGTTTGTTTCTAAACAAATAATAACTATTATTCAACACAGAACCTATTTGATCCAGATACTTAGACAGGTTATGTCATTTAGTCTTTATCATTTCCCCACCCCACCCCATAATAAGTTTTCTCTCCAGATGAGGAAATTGAGGCTCAACTAAGTAACTAAGACACTGGTGTCTCCTATACTAAACCAATATTTGAACTTGTGTGACTTTGTGATAGTTAAGTAGCCACTGGGAAAACAAATAGTTAACCCAGGGTGGGAGGGTATAGTTGGAGACAGCTAATCTACTCAATAGACTTGAATTTGAGAAATAAGTGGGTATTTATAGCAAGCTTTCTACAGTTCTTCAATTTAAGCAGAGGGATTTCATTTTAAGATCCCAGAATCAGTCACAAGGCTGAAGCCTTTATGATTCATTGCATTCTGTCTAGTTGTAATCATTTCTCATATTTTTTTCCTCATATGGGGAATTTGAGTTGTTATTAATTTTTCATTTATTATATGACATTGTTTGGATTTGAAAGTAAACCATCTCATTAGTGCAGTTAGGTGGTAGGTAATAGTTGGGAAAAAGGGGAAAGCTCCTGTTGTACTGTAGTTTATGGACATGTAAGCTGTGTGGATCATAATAAACTGGAAAAGTCTGAAAGAGATGGGAATACCACACCACCTAACCTGCCTCTTGAGAAATCTGTATGCAGGCCAGGAAGCAGGTGATGGACAGGGAGGCCTGGTGTGCTGCGATTCATGGGGTCGCAAATAGTCGGACACGACTGAGCAACTGAACTGAAATGAAGCTCAAGTTCTGGTATAAAAATTCTACCAAATCTTGATAGTGACTGCATTTCTATAGCAATTGGTATTATTCAAACATTATTTTTGGATTTCTAAGAGTGTTATTGGACACAATTATGAAAGAATTTTTAGCTTTCTTCTTTGTAGTTGAGAATCTATTATGATAAAAATGTAATGTTCAATAGTATTATTCCATTAGTAGCATATAACTCTTCATATTTGCAGTGATTGATTCTCTTCAAGTGCTGAACCACCTACTAGGTTTAGATTTTTCCATGTTAATTTTGATTTAGTATTTTTATTTCTGAAGGCAAACAGGGAACAAACCATGTATTATCACTGCATGGTTTTTTTTTTTTTTCAGAAGCTAGTGAGAACTTCAGAATCCATAACAATGAAATAATGTGAAGGTAAATTACCATAATATACAAGGGAATTTCTTATCCTAGCAATCTTCTGTAGACTGCTAACTTGATCACACCCAGGTGCAAATTATCTGTGTACTGTGATGTCAGAAACATAAATTAGATCCTACCATGTTAGAAACAGAACATTTTTCTGATATATTCAACTCTCTATTGCTCCTAATATTTATAAGTGTTTAGGAATAATAAGTTGTCTTATGCAAGATGAGTGGTGTTCTTAAACTAATAATTCATGCTTGAATTCTGAGTCGTAACAGGCAGAACAGAAATATAGAATGAAAGATACACATATGTATATATACTTTTAAATTATTTTAATAGTAATAGACTTGGAAGATTATAATATTATATTTATTAATTGACCTTATGCAAATACAGCTAAATTCAGCTCTATGAAAAACTTTGAAGGAGGTTGTCTGAGAGAACCACAAATTCAGTGTGCCTCTAAATTCGTGGTCTTAAGCCAGATCTTCCTCCTGTCTTTCCTTTCTGGGTCTGTGGGCACCCTCACCTACTCTCTCTCTCTCAAACAGGAAATTGCCTCAAGGCTGGGACCATGCTTATTTGTCTTTGTGTCCTATGGCCTAGCAGAGTGACAGATAGGTAACATACAATCAATAAAAAGGGGAAATATAAGCTAATGGAAGAGCACTCAACTTTCATCACCGTAGCTCACTCTCACTTGAATAAGTGCCCTATGCTATTTTTTGGGAGGAACTGTGTCTGTTCTTGAGTGTGTGTTCACATACACTCAGTTGTGCCTGACTCTTTCCAACCCCATGGACAGTAGCCTGCTAGGCTCCTCGGCTCTTATCTGAGGCTAAACCTTTCATTTGACATTATATCCCATCTCTCTCATCTCCTCAAAGATACAAGTTTAGCAATTCTACCTGCTATCTTCATTATTGTTACTTTTTTTGTACTGGATAATTTCCAATCAATTTAAATATGTTTATACTTATCTTGTCTTAAAAAACAAAACAAAACAAAACAAAAAAACCCTTCAGTTTTCACCACAACCCCATCAGCTTTCTCTTCTTCTTTTACAGAAACAAATATTGAAAGAATTGTCTATCTCTTGTTCCTTTCTCCCTGGAAGCTATTCAAAGACTTCTATGAAACTTATGCCGCCTCCAAAACTGATCTTTTCATGGTTGTTAATGACCTCAACGTGGCTAAATCTCAGTTTTCACTTTACTGGTAGTAGGATGTTGCTGTTCAGTTGTTCAATTGCTCTGCTGCTGCTACTGCTAAGTTGCTTTAGTCGTGTCCGACTCTGTGTGACCCCATAGATGGCAGCCCACCAGGCTCCCCCGTCCCTGGGATTCTCCAGGCAAGAATACTGAAGTGGATTGGCATTTCCTTCTCCAATGCATGAAAGTGAAAGTGAAGCCACTCAGTCCTGTCCAACTCCTAGCGACCCCATGGACCACAGCCTACCAGGTTCTTCCATCCATGGGATTTTCCAGGCAAGAGTACTGGAGTGGGTTGCCATTTCCTTCTTTGTTGCTCAGTTGTGTCCAATTCTTTGTGACCCTATGGACTGCAGCACGTCAGGCTTCACTGTCCTAAACCATCTCCTGGAGCTTGCTCAAACTCATGTCCATTAAGCTGGTGATGCCATCCAACCATCAAGTCCTCTGTTGTCCCCTTCTCCTCCTGCTTTCAATCTTTTTCAGCATCAGGGTTTTTTCAAATGAGTTGGCTCTTTGCATCAGGTGGTCAAAATATTGGAGCTTCAGCTTCAGTGTCAGTCTCTCTAATGCATATTCAGTATTAATTTTCTTTAGAATTGACTGGTTTGATCTCCTTGCAGTCCAACACTCCTGCTTTCAATCTTTTTCAGCATCAGGGTTTTTTCAAATGAGTTGGCTCTTTGCATCAGGTGGTCAAAATATTGGAGCTTCAGCTTCAGTGTCAGTCTCTCTAATGCATATTCAGTATTAATTTTCTTTAGAATTGACTGGTTTGATCTCCTTGCAGTCCAACGGACTCTCAAGAGTCTTCTCCAGCACCACACTTCAAAAGCATCAATCCTTCAATGCTCAGCCTTCTGTATGGTCCAACTTTCACATCTATACATGACTACTAGAAAAATCATAGCTTTGACTAGACAGACCTTTGTTGGCAAAGTAATGTCTTTGCTTTTTAATATGCTGTGTAGATTTGTCATAGCTTTTGTTTCAAGGAGCAAGCATCTTTTAATTTCATGGCAGCAGTCACCATCTGCAGTGACTTTGAAGCCCAAGAAAATAGTCTGTCAGTTTCCATTGTTTCCCCATCGATTTGCATGAAGTGATGGGACTGGACACCATGATCTTAGTTTTTTGAATGTTGAATTTTAAGCCAGCTTTTTCATTCTTCTCTTTCACCTTCATTGAGAGGCCTTTTAGTTGAGGGTGGTGTCATCTGCATATCTGAGGTTATTGATATTTCTCCCAGCATTCTTGATTCCAGCTTGTGTTTCTTCCAGCCCAGCATTTCTCATGATGTACTCTGCATATAAGTTAAATAAGCAGGGTGACAATATACAGCCTTGACGTACTCCTTTTCCTATTTGGAACCAGTCCGTTGTTCCATGTCCGGTTCTAGCTGTTGCTTCTTGACCTGCGTACAGATTTCTCAAGAGACAGGTAAGGTGGTCTGGTATTCCCATCTGGCAACCCACTCCAGTATTCTTGCTTGGAGAATCCCATGGACTAAGGAGCCGGTTGAGCTGCAGTCCACGGGGTCACAAAGAGTCGGACATGACTGAGTGACTTTACTTACTTTAAGAATTTTTCACAGTTTGTTGTCATCCACAGTGTCAAAGGCTTTAACATAGTCAATGAGGCAGAAGTAGATATTTTTCTGGAATTCTCTTGCTTTTTCTCTAGTCCAGTGGATATTGGCAATTTGATTTCTGGTCCCTTTGCCTTTTTGAAATCTAGCTTATGATCATGGCACCTGATCCTATCACTTCATGGGAAATAGATGGGGAAACAGTGGAAATAGTGTCAGACTTTATTTTTGGGGGCTCCAAAATCACTGCAGATGGTGACTGCAGTGATGAAATTAAAAGACGCTTACTTCTTGGAAGGAAAGTTATGACCAACCTAGATGGCATATTAAAAAGCAGAGACATTACTTTGCCGACAAAGGTCCGCCTAGTCAAGGCTATGGTTTTTCCTGTGGTCATGTCTGGATGTGAGAGTTGGACTGTGAAATAAGCTGAGTGCCGAAGAATTGATGCTTTTGAACTGTGGTGTTGGAGAAGACTCTTGAGAGTCCCTTGGACTGCAATGAGATCCAACCAGTCCATCCTAAAGGAGATCAGTCCTGGGTGTTCTTTGGAAGGAATGATGCTGAAGCTGAAACTCCAGTACTTTGGCCACCTCATGCGAAGAGTTGACTCATTGGAAAAGACT
>SJYX01008092.1:155162-169102 GCA_006410675.1 Oreotragus oreotragus | reverse complement strand
TTTTTTTTTTTTTTTTTTTTTTGCATTTTGATGGTTTTGATCACTGCCTCTTTTACAGTGTTACATAGCTCCATCCATAGGTCTTCAGGTTCTTGGTCTTTCATATTTAATCCCTTGTATCTATTTGTCACTTCCACTGTGTATAATCATAAGGGATTTGATTTAGGTCATACTTGAATGGTCTAGTGGTTTTCCCTACTTTCTTCAGTTTTAGTCTGAATTGTATAATAAGGAGTTAACGATCTGAGGCCACAGTCAGCTCCTGGTCTTGTTTTTGCTAACTGTATAGAGCTTCTCTGTCTTTGGCTGCAAAGAATATAATCAACCTGATTTTGGTATTGACCATCTGGAGGTGTCCATGTATAGAATCATCTCTTGAGTTGGAAGAGGGTGTTATGACCAGTGTGTTCTCTTGTCCTTTGCCCTGCTACATTTTATACTCCAAGGTCAAACTTGCCTGTTACTCCAGGTATATCTTGACTTCCTACTTTTGCATTCCAATTCCCTATGATGAAAAGGATATCTTTTTTTGTTGTTAGTTGTAGAAGATCTTATAGGTCTTCACAGAACAGTTCAACTTAAGCTTCTTTGACGTTAGTAGTTGGGTCATAGACTTGGATTACTGTGATATTGAATGTCTTGGATATGAACAGAGATCATTATTTATTTATTTTTTTTAGAGCTTCCATTTTACTTTATTTTACTTTACAGTACTCTATTGGTTTTACAACCAAGTACTGTGTTTTGGACTTTTTTGTTTATTATGAAGGTACTCCATTTCTTCTAAGGGATTCTTGCCTGCAGTAATAGATATAATAGTCATCTGAATTAAATTCACCCATTCCAGTCCATTTTATTTCACTGATTCCTAAAATGTTGATGCTCACTCTTACCATCTCCTGTTTGACCACTTCCAATTTACCTTGATTCATGGACCTAATATTCAATGTTCATAATTTAGTAGAATATGATGCAGTTAATGATTTCCATTCCTTCCTCTTTAATGTATTTCTTTTCTTGGTTTCACAGATGCCTACTAACTCCCTCATTTTCTTTCTTTCTCAATAGTCACTTCTTCACATTTACTAGTTTCACTTTATTTTTCTATGCCCTAAATTGTGGAATGTTTCAAGGCACAGTTCTTGTACCTCTTTTCTTCTGTATTTATAGTTACTCCTTTTGATTATCTCACCTGATTACTTGACTTTAAATATTATCTGCACACTGATCTATGCCTCCAGTACAGACCTCTCTCCTGAAATCTAGACTTGTATGTTCATCAAGGGTGAGCCCAGGTGAACCACTGGCCAACTCACAGAATTGGAAGAAATAATAAATATGTTGTTGTGTTAAGCTACAATGTTTTGTTGTAATTTGTTATTCAGCTATGGATACACTAATGTAAGGGTTGACTTCATCCTGAAAGCAAATTTAAATGCATGAAAACCCTGACTTTCAAATTATTTATTCACAGAATATATTGATAGACTCCAATCTTACCAGCAAATACAAATGCCTGTTGATTCGTGAAAATGCAAATTATTTATTCTTTTTTGATCTACAAGAATTCATTATACATGATGCATCATAATAAGAAGTCAATAAAAAACAATTATGTTGTCTCCATACAGATAGACAAAGGTGTTACACTAGTTAGTTCAACACTACAATTCATGAGTAAGGTAGAATCCAGTTTTATGAATCACTTAGTAAGCTCAGTCTTTGATAATTTAGCAAAATTATCACTTTCCTAACATAATAAATGTAATGAGTTGAATATGTTCTTTTGTTTTTGTTTTTTTTTTCCTGTCATCATACTGGACCATGAAGCTGGGTGTTAATTACTTGCATATAGGCAAAATTATATTTTGTAATGGGCTTTCCTGTTGGTTCAGATGGTAAAGAATCCGCCTGTAATGCAGGAGACCTGGGTTCGAGTCCTGAGTTGAGAATATCCTCTGTAGAAGGGAATGGCTACCACTCCAGTATTCTTGCCTGGAGAATTCCATTTCTGGAATTCCATTCCACCACCATGAACCTGGTGGGCTGCAGTCCATGGGGTCACAAAGAGTTGGACATAACTTAGTGACTAACACACAGACACACACACACAGTTTGTAATAAACATTGAATATACTTAAGTAAAAATTTTTAATTTACTCCTTGACCTTTCTTGTTAATCTTATGCATTGTGTACTATATTTGGAGAAAGGCTTATACTAACCACTAATGATTTTTCATTAGAGAACAAAGGATGCCTTAAAAATTATACTTTAATGTGAAAGATTATATGGTTTTTGATTTGAAGGAGTCTGCTGTGAGAAGTTCTAAGCAAACTGCCAAGTTTTAAGTGTTAATTAAAAACCTCAACTATGAAAGTCTTATCAACAATATTTTTAGAGATTAGCAACAAACATTAATTGAAGAGTAGTTCAAAGTTGCAATTAGCAACTTAAACAACATACCTCGGAATAGGCAATCAGCACTTTAGTTTCTTTTTAATGGCACTATCTATTATTCTTTTAAAACAATATTAAATCAAATAAAATGTTGGAAACATTAATTGAATCTTTTAGTTATATGAGAGTAGAAAACCTAGGTTAAAGTACTACAATTATTGAAACCTGTTTGATAATGATTATTATGATTATAGCAATTGTTTATATTTGTAAAATTCCATAGTCTCATTCTTTAAAAGGTTTGACAGTTTCTTTATCTCACTTTATTATGTCAGTGACACTTTGAAGCAAATATTAGATTATCATCATCATTATTTTCATTACCATTTTACATATGAGGAAAATGAAACTCAGAGAAGTAGAGTGAATTTTCCAAGGTCATATAGCTGGTGAGTAGCAGACCTATTCCAAATTCTTGCAAAGCCCTTTTTAGTTAATACAAATAAATACTCAATACATTTTTTAAGTGCCACAGAAATTAAAATATCAAAAATTCCATTGAAGAAGAATGGAGATTATTTAGACTTTAGTATTTCAAGTGATGGGTTAGTAGTCCTTCTTTAAACAGTAGAGGCAAAAGTAAGAGTATGGAATTCTTAGTCTGAGGACCTGCATTCTACTTCCAACTCTGTAATTTAACTAGATTTGTAATCTTGGTCAAGTCACTTATTCTCTGCTATTTAGTCTCCTCATTAAAAAAAAAAAAAAGGGAGCCATATGTCTTTAAGATTCAAATGAAGAGAATGAAGGAACATTTACTGAGCAGAAATTATAGGTAGCCAGTGTCCTAGGAGCTTTATGTCTAATGTTTCATTAAATAAATTATCTTATGAAAGTTCTTCAGAAATTATAAAGTACTCTAAAAAAAAAAAAAAAAAAAANGCCATATGTCTTTAAGATTCAAATGAAGAGAATGAAGGAACATTTACTGAGCAGAAATTATAGGTAGCCAGTGTCCTAGGAGCTTTATGTCTAATGTTTCATTAAATAAATTATCTTATGAAAGTTCTTCAGAAATTATAAAGTACTCTAAAAAAAAAAAAAAAAAGCTAGCCCCCAAGTATCTGAAGAGAATCCTTCAGCTCATTTTTTTAAGAACATTGAAGCTAAAAAGATATTCCATAGATGAACTCTATGAAGTTTAATTTAGACACTTCAATTTACACGTGATGGGATAAAAATTATGAATGTTTGGAGGTCACAGTATTCTCTTTCTACCTTTGCCCACTCAGGTCCTTATTTCTCCCTCATTTCCTGTGGAAAAATAAAATGGGAAAAAATCTGAAAAAAAAGTTATGTATTTATGTAATTCATTCATTTAGTTATAAATGAACATTTCTTGTTTTGTGCCCATTTTCTCATGGCTTTGCTAGGTAATGACTTCATAATTAAATTACGAAACAGTATCACTGGAGGATAATGATTGAATGTACCATTCTTGGTTTATTTTTCACTCTTCAGGAATATTTATAAAGATATATGCCTTTATCTCCAGAGGAATGACTGTAATAGAAGTATTTTAAACATTGTGACTAGACACTTCAATGGCAGAAAGCGAGGAAGAACCAAAGAGCCTCCTGATGAGGGTGGAAGAGGAGAGTGAAAAAGCTGGCTTAAAGCTCAACATAAAAAAAATTAAGATAGTGGCATCTGGTCCCACCATTTCTTGGCAAATACATGGGGAAAAGTGGAAACAGTGGCAGATTTTATTTTCTTGGGCTGCAAAATCACTGTGGATGGTGATTGCAGCCATGAAATTAAAAGACGCTTGCCATTTGGAAGAAAAGCTATCACAAACCTAAACAGCATATTAAAAAGCAGAGACATCACTTTGCCAACAGAGGTCCATATAGTCAAAGCTATGTTTTTTCCAGTAGTCACGTACGGATGTGAGAGTTGTATCATAAAGAAGACTGAGTGCTGAAAATTGATGCTTTTGAATTGTAGTGTTAGAGAAAATTCTTGAGAGTCCCTTTGACTGCAAGAAGATCAAACCAGTCAATACTGAAGGAAATCAACCCTGAGTATTCATTGGAAGGACTGATCCTGAAGCTGAAGTTCTAATCCTTTGGTCACCTGATGCGAAGAGCTGACTCCATGGAAAGGACCCTGATGCTGGGAGAGACTGAGGGCATGAGGAGAAGGGAAGTGACAGAGGCTAAGATGGTTTGGATGGCATCACCGACTCAATGGATGTGAATTTGAGCAAGCACCTGGGAGACAGCGAAAAATAGGGGAGCCTGGTGTGCTACAGTCCATGAGGGTACAAAGAGTCAGACACAAATTTGTGACTTAATAACAAGACACCTGAAGAGGAATTTTTCGAAAATGGTTACTCTGAGATTCCTTTCAAAGCATACTTTTCAAGAAACTTCCTGTTACACACACATATATATATATATATATGTACATATACACACGTATATATATATATATATATACACACACACAAAAATATAGGTACATACATATATATTTTCTGTTTTGCTTAAAATGGGAGGTATATTGTGACATCTCAACTGGGTCACTTCTCTGGTTGATGGTTAGGAACACACCTGAGGATGGAAAAGGAAACTGTATNAGATGTGTATAAGAGACAGCACGTATATATATATATATATATATACACACACACAAAAATATAGGTACATACATATATATTTTCTGTTTTGCTTAAAATGGGAGGTATATTGTGACATCTCAACTGGGTCACTTCTCTGGTTGATGGTTAGGAACACACCTGAGGATGGAAAAGGAAACTGTATGGTAGTAGTAGTTTTGTAGTTTTGTCGCTCAGTTGTGTCCGACTCTTTGCGACCCCATGGACTGTAGCCTGCCAGGCTCCTCCATCCACGGGATTCTCCAGGCAAGAATACATACAGTAATAATCTGAATCTACTGAAAATATATAATAAAACCCATACACTTTTCACATATATGAGACCCTGAGGTTGCTTACTGACTTATTTTAAAAATAAATCTTGCACCTCTAAATGTCTAGTTTTTTGCTCTTTATATTTATTATTTATTTCTACAAAATAATATTATTAGTAACTTCAGTTCAGTTCAGTTCAGTCACTCAGTCATGTCTGACTCTTTGCGACTCCATGAAATTACTGACTTATTTTAAAAATAAATCTTGCACCTCTAAATGTCTAGTTTTTTGCTCTTTATATTTATTATTTATTTCTACAAAATAATATTATTAGTAACTTCAGTTCAGTTCAGTTCAGTCACTCAGTCATGTCTGACTCTTTGCGACTCCATGAACTGCAGCATGCCAGGCCTCCCTGTCCATCACCAACTCCCGGAGCTTACCCAAACTCATGTCCATTGAGTTAGTGATGCCATCCAACCATTTCATCCCCTTCTCCTCCTGTCCTCAATATTTCCCAACATCAGGGTCTTTCCAAATGAGTCAGCTCTTCATATCAGGTGGACAAAGTATTGGAGTTTCAGCTTTAACATCAGTCCTTCCAATGATCAGCCAGGATTGATCTCCTTTAGGATGGACCGGTTGGATCTCCTTGCAGTCCAAGGGATTCTCATGGCTGCAATCACCATCTGCAGTGATTTTGGAGCCCCCCAAAATAAAGCTTGCCACTGTTTCCATTGTTTCCCCATCTATTTGCCATGAAGTGATGGGACCAGATACCATGATCTTAGTTTTCTGAATGTTGAGCTTTAATCCAACTTTTTCACTCTTCTCTTTTATTTTCATCAAGAGAGTCTTTAGTTCTTCACTTTCTGTCATGAGGGTGGTGTCATCTGCATATCTGAGGTTATTGATATTTCTCCCGGCAATCTTGATTCCAGCTTGTGTTTCTTCCAGCCCAGCATTTCTCATGATGTACTCTGCATATAAGTTAAATAAGCAGGGTGACAATATACAGCCTTGACATACTCCTTTTCCTATTTGGAACCAGTCTGTTGTTCCATGTCCAGTTCTAACTGTTGCTTCCTGGCCTTCCTGGTTTTTCAATAGGCAGGTCAGGTGGTCCGTTATTCCCATCTCTTTCAGAATTTTCCAGTTACTAATCAGTAACTTAGCTTCTTGAAACAACACACATTGTTTTTTAAGCACAGAATTTCTGTGGCATGACTTGGTTGAGTATTCTTCCCTTTCAGCTCTCATAAGGCTGCTGTCAATGTGTTAGCCAGGGTTGCAGTCTCATCTGTGGCTTGACTAGGGAGGAAGGATCAGACTTCCAAATTCATTCAAGTTATTGACAGAACTCAGTCCCTTGTGGTTATATGAATGAGGCCTTCAGTTTCTCTCTGGCTATTGACTGAAGTCTACCCTAGCTTCTGTAATATATCCCAGTTCCTTGTCATGTGAAATTCCCCCGTATAGCTGAGTGCTTTCTCAAAGGAGCAAAGGAAGCAGAGAAAGATATGGGTGTTGTAGTCTTATGTAACATAAACATGTAATTAAGTATCTATAATCACATAACGTCTTGCCGCTTTTTCCATATTCTGTTTCCTAGAAAAAAGTACAGCCATGTGGTGGTGAAGGGGCATGTATAACATGGTCAAACTAAGAGCCTTGCTGTTCAGAGCCACCCAAGACAGATGGGTCAGTGAAGAGTTCTGACAAATGTGGTCCACTGGAGGAAGGAATGACAAACCATTCCAGTATTCTTGCCATGAGAACCCCGTGAACAGTATGAAAAGGCAAAAAGATATAACACCAGAAGATGAGCTCCCTAGGTCAGAAGGTGTCCAATGTGCTACTAGGGACCAGTGGAGAACAATTACTAGTAGATCCAGAAAAAAATGAAGAGGCTGGGTGAAAGCAGAAACGATGCTCAATTATGGCTGTCAGGTGGTGAAAGTAAAGTTCAATGCTGTAAGGAACAATATTGCATAGGAACCTGCAATGTTAGATCCATGAATCAAGGTCAATTGGACATAGTCAAGCAGGAGATGGCAAGAATGAACACTGACATCTTAGGAATCAGTGAACTAAAATGGACAGGATGACTATTATATCTACTACTGTGGGCTAGAATCTTTAGAAGAAGTGGAGTAGCCCTCATAGTCAACAAAAGGGTCTAAAATGCAGTGTTGTGCTGTGCTTAGTTACTCAGTCATGTCCGACTCTTTGCAACCCTGTGAACAGTAGCCCACCAGGCTCCTCTGTCCATGTAGATTCTCCAGTCAAGAATGCTAGAGTGGGTTGCCATGTCCTTCTCCAGGGTAATTTCCCAACCTAGGGATCAAACCCAGTTTTCCCACATTGCAGGCAAATTCTTTACCATCTGAGCCACGAGGGAAGCCCATAAAATGCAGTGCTTGGCTGCAGTCTCAAAAATGACAGAATGATCTCAGTTCATTTTCAAGGCAAACCATTCAACATCATGGTAATCCAGATCTGTGCCCCAACCACTGATGCTAAAGAAGCTGAAGTTGACTGGTTCTATGAAGACTTGCAAAACCATCTAGAACTAACACAAAAAGAAGTCGTCCTTTTTATCATAGGGAATTGGAATGAGAAAGTAGGAAGTCAAGGGATACCTGGAGAAACAGGCAAGTTTGGCCTTGGAGTACAAAATGAAACAGGACAAAGGCTAACAGACTTTTGTCAAGAGAACACACTAGTCACAGCAAATACCCTTTTCCAACAACAGAGATAACTCTACACATGGACACCACCAGATGGCCAATACCAAAATCAGACTGATTATATTCTTTGTAGTTGAAGGTGAAGAAGCTCTATACAGTCAGCAAAATCAAGACCTGGAGCTGATTGTGGCTCAGATCATTAACTCCTTATTGCAAAATTCAGACTTAAATTGAAAAAAAAAAACAGGGAAGACCACTAGGTCATTTATATATAACCTAAATCAAATCCCTTATGATTAAACAGTGGAGGTGACAAATAGATTCAAGGAATTAGATCTGGTAGACAGAGTGCCTGAAGAACTATGGACAGAAATTTGTAACATTGTAGAGAAGGCAGTGACCAAAACCATCATAATGAAAAAGAAATGCAAGAAAATGAAGTGGTTGTCTGAGATGGTTTTACAAATAGCTGAGGAGAGAAGAGAATCGAGAAGCAAGGGAGAAAGGAAAGCATATTCTTAACTGAATGCAGAGTTTCAGAAAATAGCAAGTAGAGATTCTAAGAAGGCGTTCTTCAATGAACAATGAGCAAATGAGCAAAAAAATAGACAACAGTATAATGGGAAAGACTAGATTATTCCGCAGACAAAGGAGCTTGGCAGGCTACAGTCCATGGGGTCACAAAGAGTTGGACATGACTAAGTGACTAATACACACAGAAATCTCTTCAAGAAAATTGGACATATTAAGGGAACATTTCATGCAAGGATGGACATAATAAAGAACAGAAATGGTCCTAACAGAACCTAACAAAAGCAGAAGAGATTCACAAGAGGTGGCAAGAATACCCAGAAGAACTATACAAAAAAGGTCTTAATGACCTGAATAACCATGATGGTATGGGCAGTCACCTAGAGCGAGGCATCCTGGAGTGTGAAGTCAAGTAGGCTGTAGGAAGCGTTACAGCAAACAAAGTGGAGATGATGGAATTCTAGTTGAGCTATTTCAAATCCTAAAAGATGATGCTGTTTAAGTGCTGCATCAGTATATCAGTGAATTTGGAAAACTCAGCAGTGGACACAGGACTGGAAAAATGTCAGTTTTCTCCCAAAGAAGCACAATTTCAAAAAGTGTCCTAGCTACTGCAGATCACTCTCACTTTGTATGCCAGCAAGATTATGCTCAATATCCTTCAAGCTTGGCTTCAGCAGTTTGTACACCAAGAACTTCCAGATGTACCTACTGGGTTTAGAAAAAGCAGAGAAGCCAGAGATCAAATTGCCAACATCCATTAGATCATAGAGAAAGCAGAGGAATTCCAGAAAAACATCTACTTCTGCTTCATTTACTGCACTAATCCTTTGACTTCATGGATCACAAGAAACCAGAAAATTCTTAAAGAGATGTGAATACCAGATCACTTTATCTTTCTCCTGAGAAACCTGTATTCAGGTCAAGAAGCAGCAGTTAGCTCCTTGCATGGAACACCTCCTTGCATTTGAACAGTGGTTCAAAATTGAGAAAGAAGTGTGACAAGACTGTATGTTTTCATCCTGTTTATTTAACTTATATGCAGAGTATATCATGGGAAATTCTGGGCAGGATAAATCACAAGCTGAAATCAAGATTGCCAGGAGAAATATCAACAACCTCAGATATGCAGATGAGACCACTCTTTCTGCTGGTGCTGCTAAGTCGCTTCAATGTCAGAAAACTAAGAGGAACTAAAGAGCCTCTTGATGAGGGTGAAAGAGGAGAGTGAAAGGGCTGGCTTAAAACAACAGCTTTCAAAAAATGAAGGTCATAGATTCCAATCCCATTACTTCATGGCAAATACAAGGCAAAAAAGTAGAAGCAGTGACAGACTTTATTTTTTTGAAATCCAAAATCACTCTGCATGGTGAATGCAACCTTGAAATAAAAAGACTTGCGCCGTGAAAGGACAGCTATGACAAACCTAGACAATGTATTAAGAAGCAGAGACATACATCACTTTGCCGACAAAGGTCCATCTAGTCAAAGCTATGGTTGTTCTGATAGTCATGTATGGATTTGAGAGTTGGACAATAAAGAAGACTGAACACCAAAGAATTGATGCTTTTGAACTGGTGCTTGAGAAGACTCCAGAGAGTCCCTTGGACAGCAAGGAGATCAAACCAGTCAATCCTAAAGGAAATTGACCCTGAATATTCATTGGAAGGACTGATGCTGAAGCTGAAGCTCCAGTAAATACTTTGGCCACCTGGTGTGAAGAACTGACACATTTGCAAAGACGTTGATGGTGGGAAAGACATTGATGCTGAAGAGGAAGACAGAGGATGAGATGGTTGGATGGCATCACTGACTCAATGGACATGAGTTCGAGCAAACTCTGGGAGATAGTTAAGGACAGGGAAGCCTGCTGTGCTTTAGTCCATGGGTTGCAAAGCATCAGACATGAGTTAACGACTGAACGACAACAGCAACAAATGCTGTTTAATGGCAGATATTGTGAAACTGACATCTTGTATGCTTTTCATAGTTAAGGCATCTGTCTTTTCTCTATTTCTCTGTCCTTTCTCTACTCCCACTCTCAGCTCTCCATCTTATTAATTTTTTTTTTTTTTTCAGACCACACCACATGGCATGTGGGATCTTAGTTGTCTGACCAGGGATTAAATCCAGGCCCTTGTAAGTGAAAGCATGGTGTCTTAATCCCTGGACTCCCTGAAAAATTTCTCCATGTTTTTATCTCTGCCAGCCTCCTAATTGTACAAATATAGAGATATCTTAACCAGTGATAGAAGCTATCATTTTATTTTTTATATCCATCTGAATCACTATGTGAACTCTCTAGCAAGTATGGACTTCATTATATGTTCTAGATTATATGTTCTAGATACTCAGGGAGATACTTTACACTGATCACTACTTGCTCGAGATAGATTTACAATGACTTAGCAGTACTCTTGCCTGGAAACTCCCATGGATGGAGGAGCCTGATAGGCTGCAGTCCATGGGGTCGCTGAGAGTTGGACATGTCTCAGTGACTTCACTTTCACTTTTCACTTTCATGCATTGGAGAAGGAAATGGCAACCCACTCCAGTGTTCTTGCCTGGAGAATCCCAGGGGCTGGGGAGCCTGGTGGGCGGCCGTCTATGGGGTCGCACAGAGTCAGACACGACTGAGGCGACTTAGCAGCAGCAGCAAAGTTTTTTTACATTATGTTTTATGACCATTTGTATGACTGATTCATTGGATATTGATGATGCTATCCTCTCCACTCCATAATACCTTTACACTCGTCTTTTCAGTCAAGAATTTCTCTTCCTTCCTTTCTCCCTTTTATTATCCTTATTTCCCTCCCTCCATTCCTGTAAATATCTCTTAAAAATATTACAAGTCCTTTACTTCCCTAACATTGGCACAAAACTTTCTGAAACCCCTTACATGTACTAATCAATTCTGACAGGAGAATTGATCATACCTAATGTGCTAGTGACTGTGAAGAAGGCTGAGCGCCGAAGAATTGATGCTTTTGAATTGCGGTATTGGAGAGGACTGTTGAGAGTCCCTTAGACTGCAAGGAGATCCAACCAGTCCATTCTAAAGGAAATCAGCCCTGGGTGTTCTTTGGAAGGACTGATGCTAAAGCTGAAACTCCAGTACTTCGGCCATCTTGTGCGAAGAGTTGGCTCATTGGAAAAGACTCTGATGCTGAGAGGGATTGAGGGCAGGAGGAAAAGGGGACAACAGAGGATGAGATGGCTGGATGGCATCACTGACTTGATGGACGTGAGTTTGAGTGTGCTCCAGGAGATGGTGATGGACAGGGAGGCCTGGCGTGCTGCAATTCATGGGGTCACAGAGTAGGACACAACTGAGCGACTGAACTGAACTGAACTGAGTGTGCTAGCTTCCCTACACAGTTATTTTGTGTTATCTTCTTGAAAATTAAATATTATTTCCATTTTATATATGAGAGAAAGTCATGCTCAAAGAAGAACTATAACTTGCCTAATGTCTCACAACTATCCTTTGGTAGAACTAGGATTGAAATCTGTCAGTCTCATTTCAAAGCCCATACTTTTGGTACTACAAAAAGTTGCCTCTCAGCACTTTTCATATATCTCATTTTATGCTTCCTTCTTTTGTTACTTGTTTATATCCTTGTCTCTTTTTTTTCTTTATTTCTTTTTTTTTTTTTTAGAGCTTCCATTTTACTTTATTTTACTTTACAGTACTCTGTTGGTTTTGGCATACATTGACATGAATCTGCCATGGGTGTACACGAACTCCCAAACATGATATCCTTGTCTCTTATACTGTATTATAGTTTTTTTTAAAAAATAGAAACCATGATTCTTATTATATCTCTTTTTCCTGCTGCTCACTGGTTCCTAGCAGTGTCTTGTGTGTGCATGCTCAGTAGTGTCTGACTTTTTGTGGCCTTATGGACTTTAACCTGCCAGGCTCCTCTGTCCATTGAAATTTTCCAGACAAGAATACTGGAATGGGTTACTATGCCCTCCACCGGGTCTTCCTTACCCATACTTTTTAAGTCTCCTGCATTGGCAGGCTGGTTTTTCTTTTACCAATAGCGTCACCTGGGAAGCAGTGTCTTATGTACAGTTAACCTCCAGAGATGCTTGCTGCAGAGAAAGAATTGTTATTGTACTCTTTAAGGCAACTAAGGCTATATTCTATGTAAATATAATGTATCTCCACATATTTATTTGAAAATATTTTTCATGAATGTAGTATATGCCCATCATTATTCTGGAGCATAAGTTTGTGTTTAGAGATAGTGAGTAAAACAGTCTTTGGTTTAAATAACAGTCTTTGGTTTAAATGCTAGTTCTGAAACTTATTTGTATAATCTTGAGTTATTTACCCTCTTAGAACCACTGTGTTTTTCAGCTTTATAAGACTAATATAAAACATACCCCTAAAATAAAAAGTGAAAGTCTCTTAGTCGTGCCCTATGGGCTATACAGTCCATGGAATTCTCCACGTCAGAACACTGGAGTGGGTAGCCTTTCCCTTCTCCAGGGGATCTTCCCAACCCAGAGATCGAACCCAGGTCTCCTGCATTGCAGGTGGATTCTTTACCAGCTGAACCACAAGGGAAACCCAAGAATATTGGAGTGGGTAGCCTATTCCTTCTCCAGGGTATCTTCCCAACCCAGGAGTTGGACTGGGGTCTCTTGCATTGCAGGTGGATTCTTTATCAACTGAGCTATCAGGGAACCCCAAAACATACCTCTAGGGAATGAAATTAGGAAATAATTTTGCTTGCTCTTTCGTGTGTTGTATTCTTGCTAAATGTTAGTTGTTGTTGTTGTTGTTGCTTTTTCACAATCTCCTTACCAATCACTGGCAAATTCCCTAGTAAAGGGACAATAAAGTTGAATTTTAGACTGTTTCTGAATGACTGTTTCCCACTGTTTTGATTATAGTTTTGCTATTATCTTAAGATATGATGACTTTCTAGAGTATGAGATATAAAAATTGATGAGTCAATCAACACACAGAAATCCCTTGCATTCCTATACACTAATAATGGAAAGTAGAAAAAGAAATTAAGGAAACAATTCCATTCACAGTTGCAATGAAAAGAACAAAATACTTAGGAATATATCTACCTAAAAAAACTAAAGACCTATATATAGAAAATTATAAAACACTGATGAAAGAAATCAAAGAGGACACTAATAGATGGAGAAATATACCATGTTCATGGATCGGAAGAATCAATATAGTGAAAATGAGTATACTACCCAAAGCAATCTACAGATTCAATGCAATCCCTATCAAGATACCAGTGGTATTTTTCAAAGAGCCAGAACAAACAATTTCACAATTTGTATGGAAATACCAAAAAAACTTGAGTAGCCAAAGCAATCTTGAGAAAGAAGAATGGAACTGGAGGAATC
>SJYX01008092.1:114976-140916 GCA_006410675.1 Oreotragus oreotragus | reverse complement strand
AACCAGAGATCAAATTGCCAACATCCGCTGGATCATTGCAAAAGCAGGGAGTTCCAGAAAAAACATCTATTTCTGCTTTATTGACTATGCCAAACCCTTTGACTGTGTGGGTCACAATAAACTGTAGAAAATTCTGAAAGAGATGGGAATACCAGACCACCTGACCTGCCTCTTGAGAAACCGATATGCAGGTCAGGAAGCAACATTGAGAACTGGACATGGAACAACAGACTGGTACGTCAAGGCTGTATATTGTCACCCCACTTATTTAACTTATATGCAAAGTACATCATGAGAAACACTGGGCTGGAAGAAGCACAAGCTGGAATCAAGATTCCCGGGAGAAATATCAATAACCTCAGATATGGAGATGACACCACCCTTATGGCAGAAAGTGAAGAGGAGCTAAAAAGCTTCTTGATGAAAGTGAAAGAGAGTGAAAAAGTTGGCTTAAAGCTCAACATTCAGAAAACAAAGAGCACAGCATCTGGTCCCATCACCTCACGGGAAATAGAGAAACAGTGGAAACAGTGTTAGACTTTATTTTGGGGGGCTCCAAAATCACTGCAGATGGTAACTTCAGCCATGAAATTAAAAGATGCTTACTCCTTGGAAGAAAAGTTATGACCAACCTAGATAGTATATTCAAAAGCAGAGACATTACTTTGCCAGCAAAGATCCGTCTAGTCAAGGCTATGGTTTTTCCTGTGGTCATGTATGAATGTGAGAGTTGGACTATGAAGAAAGCTGAGTGCCGAAGAATTGATGCTTTTGAACTGCGGTGTTGGAGAAGACTCTTGAGAGTTCCTTGGATTGCAAGGAGATCCAACCAGTCCATTCTAAAGGAAATCAGCCCTGGGTGTTCTTTGGAAGGACTGATGCTAAAGCTGAAACTCCAGTACTTTGGCCACCTTATGCAAAGAGTTGACTCATTGGAAAAGACTCTGATGCTGGGAGGGATTGGGGGCAGGAGGAGAAGGGGACGACAGAGGATGAGATGGCTGGATGGCATCACCGACTTGAGGGACATAAGTCTGATTGAACACCGGGAGTTGATTATGGACTGGGAGGCCTGGCATGCTGCAATTCATGGAGTCGCAAAGAGTCAGACATGACTGAGTGACTGAACTGAATCGAACTGAGTGATATTAATATTAAACATGTCCAACCCTATTTATTGGGGATACCTTATATAGGCACTCCTGGTATGCATGAAGGATTGATAAAACTAAATATATTTGGTAAGGTTTCAGTAGTGTTTCCCAAAATAACCAAGATATTCTTGATTTTCACAGCTACACAGTCGGTTGATTAGAATTTCATAAGGCAAAACTAAGAATTCATTTCTACTAATCAGTTTCAATTTTCATGCCATAAGAGAAATTTATAAATAAGAGTATCATGCACAATAATTTTTAAAGAACTGGGAAAAGATTAACAATATTTTCATTTTAGCGTCAATGATGCTTGTCTTCAACTTGCAGAGGGCCTGTGTTCTGAAGGAGCAAAAACTTTTCCAAATACTATCACACTCTCTTGCTTCCTTTTTATTTTTCAGCTCATTCCAGTCTATTTTCCAGTCTCACTACTCCACTGAAACTGTTCTTGTCAAATCATCAGTGACCACTATGTGGCTAAATTTACATTTCTGCCTTCACAGTAATTGATCTCAATAGCTTTCAACATCATTGACTCCTCTTTCCTATTGAGTCAGACTTCTTTCTTGGACTCTACAATAACTAGTTCTTTTGGTTTCTCCTGAATCACACAGGACTGCTCCTTCTCAGTTTCTTTTGTTAGATGCTTTTGCTACTATTCAGCCCTTAAGTGTTAAGAGTTCCTCAGATCTTGGTTTTGGGCACTTTTTTCTCTCTTTTTTTGTTTCCTTCTATTTATAAATCCTGAGTTTGAATTTCCTGGACCTCCTCTCTTAAACTAACTACATGTTCAATTATCTGATTGACATCTTCACTTGGATTCTCACAGACATCTCAAAAATAATGAGATCTAAAATAGAATTCTAGATTTTCTCACT
The DNA here is from genome assembly GCA_006410675.1 of Oreotragus oreotragus. Taxonomy (NCBI): domain Eukaryota; kingdom Metazoa; phylum Chordata; class Mammalia; order Artiodactyla; family Bovidae; genus Oreotragus; species Oreotragus oreotragus. The sequence continues at coordinate 138,881 of SJYX01008092.1, read as the reverse complement.
GGAACCTATATCTACAACTTCATCTTTCCTCTGTTCACATAGTTTTGCAAGCCAGAAATATTAAAGTTAACTAGTTTCCCTTTCACTCACTGATGATATTCTATCCATCTGTAATTTCCATTCATTTTACCTATAAAGCATTTCAGCATTCTGAATGCTTCTCTCCAGTTCTATTATCATCATCCTAGTACAGGAAGTATCATTTGTCTTGGACCATTCCAGCATATTTAGTGTTTAAGAGAGCAAATGAGCAAAATTGGTGTGTCTAAGGACTGACGATGGAGGAGCATAGCCAGAGAAGCTGGAAAGCCATTTAGTGTTAAATAAGATGCCTTCAGTGCTATGATAATCTGTTTAGACTTAATGTTTTAGTGGATGTATATTGCTTTTGCTGCTTAGTCGCTTCAGTCGTGTCCCACGCTATGAGACCCTCTGGACTACAACCCACCAGGCTCCTCTGTCCATGCAGTTCTCTAGACAAGAGTACTGGAGTGGTTTGCCATGCCCTCCTCCAGGGAATCTTCCTGACCCAGGGATTGAACCCCAGTCTCCTGCATTGCAGGCAGATTCTTTACCACTGAGCCACCAGGGAACTGAACCATGGTCTCCTGCATTGGAGGTGGATTCTTTACCAACTGAGCTATCAAGGAAGACCCACTTGCTGAGTATTACCTCAAGAGATTAAAGCCAGGAATTTTGAGTACCAGGTATATGTCAGATAGTAGTCTAGGCTCTGAGGATATAGCTGTCACCCAAACTGATAAAGTTCCTGCTGTTATAGACCTGAATTCTTGTGGATGGGAGATTGTCTGTGTTTTGTATTGTATTGTATAATACAGCATATGTATTATATATATATATATAATATGATGTAATATGATATGTATTTGAGTTCATAAATATACATTATAATATATAGTTAAATATTCTATACATATCTATCTATATATTATATAAAATAATTTATATTTAAATTTACATATCACCTGAATTGCAGGTGATAATGGGTGCTCTAAATAAAAATAAGGAGATAGAAAGTTATGGATTTCCATTATTTGGCCAAATGGTGTTCATTAATGCAACAAATAATGATTGAGCACCTTACCTTCTTAAATGCTTTTACATATGCATTAATAATTTCTCCTTGGTACATCAATGTGAAATAAATTATTATTATCATTAAGCAATCCAGTAAGATTAAGTTATTTGTCCAATTTAAGCAAGCTAATAATTACCTTATTTACAGCTTAAGTCTGTTTTATGTCTATACATATTGAATTTTTCCCATGTTCATCCTCCCTTCCTACTGGGAGTATTGGCATTCAAGCAGTATGGAGGTTTCACGTTTGTGGTTGGTGGAGAAGGAAATGCAACCCATTCCAGTACTCTTGCCTGGAAAATTCCACGGACTGAGGAGCCTGGTAGGCTATAGTTCACGGGGTCGCAAAGAGTTGGACGTGACTGAGTGACTTCACTTTCACTCTCATGCCTATACCTATTGAATTTGTCCCATGTTCCTCTTCCCTTCCTACTTGGAATATTGGCATTCAAGCAGTATGGAGGTTTCACATTTGTAGTTGGTAAGGCTTGTATCTTGGAGACCAATGATGACAGCATTTTAACAGTTCAGATGAAGTATCAACACCTAGGATAAGAAATAGATGGGAAATAGATGGGGAAACAGTGGAAACAGTGTCAGACTTTATTTTTTTGGGCTCCAAAATCACTGCAGATGGTGATTGCAGCCATGAAATTAAAAGATGTTTACTCCTTGGAAGAAAAGTTATGACCAACCTAGATAGCATATTAAAAAGCAGAGACATTACTTTGCCAGCAAAGGTCCGTCTAGTCAAGGCTATGGTTTTTCCAGTGGTCATGTATGGATGTAAGAGTTGGACTGTGAAGAAAGCTGAGCACTGAAGAATGGATGCTTTTGAACTGTGGTGTTGTTTAAGACTCCTGAGAGTCCCTTGGTCTTCAAGGAGATCCAATCAGTCCATTCTGAAGGAGATCAGCCCTGGGATGTTTTTGGAGGGAATGATGCTGAAGCTGAAACTCCAGTACTTTGGCCACCTCATGCGAAGAGTTGACTCATTAGAAAAGACTCTGATGCTGGGAGGGATTGGGGGCAGGAGGAGAAGGGGATGACAGAGAATGAGATGGCTGGATGGCATCATTGACTTGATGGACATGAGTCTGAGTGAACTCTGGGAGTTGGTGATGGACAGGGAGGCCTGGTGTGCTGTGATTCATGGGGTCGTAGAGTCGGACATGACTGAGTGACTGAACTGAACTGAACTGAGGGTAAGAAAGGGGAGAATCAATTTATTTACCAAACAAACACATAAAGGCCAAATATATTGCTTGCCAATAGAGCTGTGTAAAGCATATGATTTTCTTTTTTCTTTCAGTGATTTCTACGTATTTTTAAAAGTGGTTTATAACAATTAGGAGACCATCATTATTCTGTTTCTTTTTATCCCTACAAACTACCATTTGGCTGTTCTGCAAAGTTTAAGTGCTTATTGTATATCATCTATTTTGCCCTTGGCTTAACATATACATTTTAATTTCTACAGTTACCATCAGTTACAGACTGTCATTCTTGTGTAGTTGCTACCTTTTACTATACTGTCTATCAACTGAAGTAAATTGATTTTTTTCAGTTGTAATTCGGAGAAGGCAGTGGCAACCCACTCTAGTACTCTTGCCTGGAAAATCGCATAGATGAAGGAACCTGGTAGGCTGCAGTCTTTGGGGTTGTGAAGAGTCGGACATGACTGAACGACTTCATTTTCACTTTTCACTTTCATGCATTGGAGAAGGAAATGGCAACCCACCCCAGTGTTCTTGTCTGGAGAATCCTAGGGATGGGGGAGCCTGGTGGGCTGCCATCTATGGGATAGCACAGAGTCGGACACGACTGATGCAACTTAGCAGCAGCAGCAACAGTTGCAATTATAAATGAGCAGGTTTTTTTTTTTTCTCCCTAGCATAAATGTATGAGTGCTATTGCTAATGTATAAACATGGCTCCACCAAAGCCATTCCTTCTGCTGAATGAATTCTTTCCAACTATGCTCTTGCTATTTGTAAAAAAGAAGAAAAATGATGAAAATTACTCAGAAAAATATATCCATGAAGCTACAGGGCATGCAAATTGTATTATGATTGTTTGTAGTGATTTCATAAGAAGAAAATTTACTTGAAGCCGTTGGTGTTGTAGGTTTTGACATGTGCCATTTATTTAACACTTTTATTGAATACATTCTATGTTTTGTGCACAATGCTATGCAAAGGGTATACATCAGTAAAGAAAAATGAGCTAAAATCTGGTGATAAAAAGTCAATGAGAAGTTAACAAATGTATATAATGCCATGCTGTGGAAGTAAAGGAAATTCAGTGATAGAAATTTAATACAAACTTTCAGGGTAATTAGAAAAAACTTTCGTGATGAGATAAACCTTAAACTGGCATCTGAAAGGTAAAGAGTCATCCATGAAAAGGCAGGGGTGGAGAAGCATGGAAAAAGTTTAGATGCAGGGAACAGTTCTCATAACTAAAAAGATGAAAAGTGAATAGGCGAAGGAGTGGCTAAAGATGAAACTGGAAAAATAGAGATTAACCAGATTGTGTGGTAGCTCATTGACTATAGTAGTAGAGGCTTTGCATTTCATTTGTTGTGAATTGGGAAACAGTTGAAGAGGTTTAGGAAAGAGACTGATTTGGAGATAATAGCAAATAACATTTGGAAATCTTAGTTGAGATTGCAGTGAACAGTTAAAGTTAAAATATATAAAGTAGTATAAAAATTATCCTTAATTTCACAGTGTGCATTAACATGTACATGTATAAGCATGTATTTACTGTTCTATTTTTTTTTCTACTTGTTTCTTTGCTATATTTCTATCTGTCTATCTATTGTGGTTGCTGTAGAGCTAACAATGTGTATCTCTAACTTTTCAAAGTCTATTTAGGGTCTATATTTTCACTTCACACTTTCTATTTCATACTTGTTGCTTCTCCCTTCACATTCAATGCTTCATCCTTCCTACTTTACACTTGGAACATTGTAAATCGTGTAATAGTCTAATTCCATTTACTGGCATTGTCCTCATCTTTTGGGTATTTTTTATCCTTTTATACATCATAACCTTTCTTATATTGTTAATATTTTGGGTTCGGTGAGTTAACTTTTAAGTATATTAAATTATAAATTCAAAAACATAGTTAAAAAACCCACAGCTTCTACTTTTCCTAATTCTTTTCTGTAGATCCAAGTTTCCAGCTAACTTTTCTTCATATAGCTTACAGTTTCTATCAACCTTTTATGGATTCTTATAGTGCAGGTCTGATTTTTCTTGTACTAAATCTTCTCAGCTTTTGTTTTATGAAATTGTATTTATTTCACCCTTGCTTTTGAAGAATATTTTCGTGTGACATAGAATTCTGAGTTCACATGATTATTTTTGTGTGTATTTTAACACTAATGATATTACTCTGTTGTCTTATAATCGCCATTGTTTCTCATGAGAATTCAACTATTTTTCATATAATTAGTTTCCTGCATGCAGTTCTTCCTTCTTCGTGCCTTTAAGACTTTTTTATCTTTGGTTTTACACAATTTGACAATATATCTGTGTTATACTTTTTTTTTTTTTCTTTTCATAGTTCTCTCTATATCTAGTAATGTGTTGTAAACTGGATATTGTGAATGATATATTGTAGAAACTCTTAGTTTTTTTCTCATCCTCTGAGGAGATGAATTTTGATACTAGTATAAGTTCAAATACTGGTGAATCACTTTGACCTTATATAAACTTAGTTGTATTCTTTATAAGGGCAGATCTTTGGAAAGTCTAAGCTGCTTCCCGTATGTGTGTGATACTTTGCTTCAGTCACGTCTGTCTCTTTGCGACCCTATACACTATAGCCCGCCAGTCTCTTCTGTCCATAGGATTCTCCAGGCAAGAATACTGCGGTGGGTTGCCACGCCCTCCTCCAGGGGATCTTCCCGAACCAGGGATTGAACCTGTGTCTCTTGTCGCCTGAATTGGCAGGTGTGTTCTTTACTACTAGAGCCACCTTGAAAGCCTCACTAAATTGAGACTTGTGAAAGAAATAGTTAACTCAGCAAGCAGGAGTTTCTTACACCTCATACATTACCATGAAAGACTTTCTTTTGTGATGAGGAACCTGCCTCCTAGAATACTTTTGAAATGTTCTAATAATGTTTTGCATGCTTGATGCCAATTTAGTTCAGTTCTGTTCAGTCTCTCAATTGTGTCCAATTCTTTGTGACCCCATGGACTTCCCTGTCCTGTACCAGGCTTCCCTGTCCGTCACCAACTCATGAAGCTTACTCAAACTCATGTCCATTGTGTTGGTGATGCCATCCAACCATCTCATCCTCTGTTGTCCCCTTCTCTTCCCACGTTCAATCATTCCCAGCATCAGGGTTTTTTCAAATGAGTCAGTTCTTTGCCTCAGGTGGCCAAAGCATTGGAGTTTTCACTACACAGAACACTATATTAACTTGTCTAGATAGTTTATGTAAAAGATGTAATTTATGGAGCCTTGTTGATTGATTACTTTAAAAAACTCAGTGTTCCTAGACTTGGTGGAACTTCCCTGGTAGACAATACTTCTCATGTGCTATCATAATTCATTGGTGGAGGAATTAAGTGTGTCCTGTGTGGGACAGTGCTGTTAGAAGTGTGTGCTTGGTTTCCTCAAGACTTCACCCCATCTGCATTTCCCTTTGCTAATTTTCTTTGATTCTTTTCAGTGTAATAAACTTTAATTGTGAGTATAACCTCTTTTGAATTCTCTGAGTTTTTCTAGTGAACTCCCCAAACTGGGCATAATCTTGGGAACTTCAAACTGTGTGTATTCTTAAGATCTTATCCGGGATTGGTTTTAGTCTTTGTTGAGTCTAAGTTAGGTTACTTTATGACTTGATACTCATCAGTTGGGGGCTTTCCTGATGGCTCAGCAGTGAAGAATCCACCTGACAAGCAGGAGACATGAGTTCCATCCCCGGGTCAGGAAGATCCCCTGGAGAAGGAAATAGCAACTCACTGCAGTATTCTTGCCTGGGAAATCCCATGGGCAGAGGGGCCTGGTGGGTTATAGTCCGTGAGGTCGCAAAGAGTCAGACATGACTTAGCAACTAAAGAACAACAGCAGCTTACCAGTTTATTTTTTCTCAGCTGGATTCCATCAGTATTAATGAAATGTTCAAAAAGTATCTATACTCAGGCTGGGCTAGACCTCTTTATCTCCTTTCCTCCACTACTAAAGGACTTCATTCAATGTCAGTGAAATTTTATTTAGCAGTGAAGATAGTGTAGAAATAAGACTACCTTTGAGAAGGCTTCAGATGAAAACATGAAGGAAAGGGAGAAAACTTTTATAGGAAACTGGTGGAAAGAAAATTCATGTTATACAGTACCAGAACGTTTATAACACTGCCACTACAGTTATGTGAAAGGTAGAAAATGCACTAAATGAACTGAGTAATGTGGCTAAGGAGATTTCTAGGCATAAACTTAAAGGTACTTCCTGGATTTTCTTGTTTCTTATAGTAAAATGTGAGGAGAGACCAACTAAAGGAAAGACTGTAAAACATGAAAGAGCCAGGACTTGACGGTTTAAAAAATTCTCAGCCTCTCTGGATGGCAAATGATTCTAAAATTAAACCTTTCTTGTAAAGATGAAATACAGGGTACTCTCAGAAAAACTTGGTCTAGAGATAAAACTGAGGATATGACTGAAAATCCTTTTTTGAGACCTAAGGAAGATAAAAGAATATAATACTAAGTTAGACAAAAGGCTCTCTAAAGGTTTTAAACATGTGCTTCACCAGTTCTCTCAATGAAAGAATAGGTCATATAAGAAGGTCAGTGATATTGTCACTCAGTAGAAATCCAAGGTAGGAAAGGGTTTATCTGAGGGACCAATAAATGCTGTGAAATAATAAATATTTTTTGTTTTAAGTTGCTAAGTTCAGAATTAATTTATAATGGAGCTATGGATAGTTCATACCCATAGGATATAATGTTAAATTAAAAGAGGCTGTGGCACTGTATACATATTTTAATCTCAACCATGTAAAATATGAATATTTATGAAAAAATATATAAAGAGGATAACCCCTGATATGAGCAAAGATTTTCTCTGCACAGTGGAATTTGGGGTTTTTGTTTTATTTGTTCATGCATTTCTTTATATACTGTTATACTTGAAACCTGAAAAATGTTTACCTGTGTTTTCTGGGATATTTTGGAAGAACATCAGTAGAATGGATAAAAGCTGTATGTAATATTTTGTCCTCACATTTGATAATGTCTTTGAAACTAACAAACTGTCATATGAAAGGAAGTTCCCTCTTATTCCTTACACATTTTCCCATAACTTTTGTGGGTCTAGCCTGAGAAAGTATGTTTTTTTTTTTTTTTCCTGGCATTTTCTGTGTACTCTGGAGTTATGCTTACTTATTTCAGTGATTTTTGAGAGGTACTCTATGGCTGTACTGATTTTTGTAAAATTTCCTTCTAGTTTGTTGTGTTGGCATTTTTCCTAATGGGAAGTTAGAGAGGGGGAAGAATCTTGAGCAGGTGGTATGTGAAATTAAAAAAATCTGCAAGTAGTTTTCAAATGTTGTTAGTAGAGATTCTATTGGGGTTATAGAATTTGTGATAGGCAGATTCTTTACCAACTGAGACATCAAGGAAGCCTGCAATAGGGTTAGAAATCCATTGTATATCATCTCAGAATACACTGGTATCATTGCTATCCCGAATTAGGATATTAATAACAAATTTTTGAATTAGTGGAGTTCAGCAAAGTTTGAATACAATGACAACATTATAAATGCTTTGTTTTTCTGCATTGCAGGTGGATTCTTTACTGCTGAGCCACTGGGGAAGCCCATAAAGCCATGGTTGTTGTTGTTTTTCAGTCACCCAGTTGTGTCTAACTCTTTGCGACCCCATGGGCTGCAGTACGCCAGGCCTCCCTGTCCCTCACCATTTCCTGAAGTTTGCCCAAGTTCATGTCCATTGCATCAGTGATGCCATCCAATCATCTCACCCTTTTACTTACTCTTCTCCTTCTGCCCTCAGTCTTTCTCAGCATCAGGGACTTTTCCAACGAGTTGGCTGTTTACATCAGGTGACCAAAGTACTGGAGCTTTAGCTTCAGCATCAGTCCTTCCAGTGAGTATTCAGGGCTGATTTCCCTTCAGATTAACTGGTTTGATCTCCTTGCTGTCCAAGGGACTTTCAGGAGTCTTCTCAAGCACTGCAGTTCAAAGTAATAGATTCTTTGTTGTTATGCTTTCTTTATGGTCCAGCTTTCACGACCACACATGACCACTGGGAAGACCATGGCCTTGATTATACAGACCTTAGTCAGCAAAGTAATGTTTCGGCTTTTCAACACACTGTCTAGGTTTGTTATAGCTTTCCTGCCAAGGAGCAATTATCTTCTGATTTCATGCCTGCAGTCACCATCTGCAGTGATTTTAGAGCCCAAGAAGAGGAAATCTGTCACTACTACCACCTTTTCCTTTTCTGTTTGCCATGAAGTAATGGGGCCAGACCTAATGGTATGGACCTAACAGAAGCAGAAGATATTAAGAGGTGGCAAGAATATACAGAAGAACTATACAGAAAAGATCTTAATGACTCCAATAACCACAATGGTGTGATCACTCACCTAGAGCCAGACATCCATCCTGGAATGAGAAGTCAAGTGGGCCTTAGGAAGCATCACTACAAACAAAGTTAGTGGAGGTGATGGAATTCCAGTTGAAAATTCCATAAGTTTTTTTTTTTTTGAATTTTATTGTATTTTATTTTTTAAATATTTATTTATTTATTTTTTAGAGCTTCCATTTTATTTTATTTTACCTTACAGTACTCTATGGGTGAGCTTTTTAGATATGTAAATTGTTTTTCATCAGATTTGGAAAAACTTAAGGATTATTTCTTAAAATTTTTTTTGCCACATTTTTATTCACTTTTCTTTCTGGAACTCTTATTACATGTTCACTATTTTCCCATGGATCCCTGAAGGTATGTAAATTTTTTTCAACTTTATCTTTGTTTTACAGATGAAGTATTTTATTGATGTCTCTTTATCCTGACATTTTCAATTGAATAATTAAAGCCCAGTCAGTGAATTTTTTATTTACAGCATTGTAAGGTTTTATTCCACAATTTCCAGTTGGTTGTTTTTATAATTCCAGTTTTCTGTATAAGATTTTATCTCTTTTTTTTTCTTGAAGACTATATCTTTTTAAAATTCTTAAAGATTGTCCTTTAGTTATTTGAATATATTTATAATATTTTCTTTGTTTTTTAAAGACAAAATCTGAGCCATCTCAGTGTTGGCCTCTACTGACTGCATTTTTTTTTTTCTTTTCATAGTTCTCTCTATATCTAGTAATGTGTTGTAAACTGGATATTGTGAATGATATATTGTAGAAACTCTTAGTTTTTTTCTCATCCTCTGAGGAGATGAATTTTGATACTAGTATAAGTTCAAATACTGGTGAATCACTTTGACCTTATATAAACTTAGTTGTATTCTTTATAAGGGCAGATCTTTGGAAAGTCTAAGCTGCTTCCCGTATGTGTGTGATACTTTGCTTCAGTCACGTCTGTCTCTTTGCGACCCTATACACTATAGCCCGCCAGTCTCTTCTGTCCATAGGATTCTCCAGGCAAGAATACTGCGGTGGGTTGCCACGCCCTCCTCCAGGGGATCTTCCCGAACCAGGGATTGAACCTGTGTCTCTTGTCGCCTGAATTGGCAGGTGTGTTCTTTACTACTAGAGCCACCTTGAAAGCCTCACTAAATTGAGACTTGTGAAAGAAATAGTTAACTCAGCAAGCAGGAGTTTCTTACACCTCATACATTACCATGAAAGACTTTCTTTTGTGATGAGGAACCTGCCTCCTAGAATACTTTTGAAATGTTCTAATAATGTTTTGCATGCTTGATGCCAATTTAGTTCAGTTCTGTTCAGTCTCTCAATTGTGTCCAATTCTTTGTGACCCCATGGACTTCCCTGTCCTGTACCAGGCTTCCCTGTCCGTCACCAACTCATGAAGCTTACTCAAACTCATGTCCATTGTGTTGGTGATGCCATCCAACCATCTCATCCTCTGTTGTCCCCTTCTCTTCCCACGTTCAATCATTCCCAGCATCAGGGTTTTTTCAAATGAGTCAGTTCTTTGCCTCAGGTGGCCAAAGCATTGGAGTTTTCACTACACAGAACACTATATTAACTTGTCTAGATAGTTTATGTAAAAGATGTAATTTATGGAGCCTTGTTGATTGATTACTTTAAAAAACTCAGTGTTCCTAGACTTGGTGGAACTTCCCTGGTAGACAATACTTCTCATGTGCTATCATAATTCATTGGTGGAGGAATTAAGTGTGTCCTGTGTGGGACAGTGCTGTTAGAAGTGTGTGCTTGGTTTCCTCAAGACTTCACCCCATCTGCATTTCCCTTTGCTAATTTTCTTTGATTCTTTTCAGTGTAATAAACTTTAATTGTGAGTATAACCTCTTTTGAATTCTCTGAGTTTTTCTAGTGAACTCCCCAAACTGGGCATAATCTTGGGAACTTCAAACTGTGTGTATCCTTAAGATCTTATCCGGGATTGGTTTTAGTCTTTGTTGAGTCTAAGTTAGGTTACTTTATGACTTGATACTCATCAGTTGGGGGCTTTCCTGATGGCTCAGCAGTGAAGAATCCACCTGACAAGCAGGAGACATGAGTTCCATCCCCGGGTCAGGAAGATCCCCTGGAGAAGGAAATAGCAACTCACTGCAGTATTCTTGCCTGGGAAATCCCATGGGCAGAGGGGCCTGGTGGGTTATAGTCCGTGAGGTCGCAAAGAGTCAGACATGACTTAGCAACTAAAGAACAACAGCAGCTTACCAGTTTATTTTTTCTCAGCTGGATTCCATCAGTATTAATGAAATGTTCAAAAAGTATCTATACTCAGGCTGGGCTAGACCTCTTTATCTCCTTTCCTCCACTACTAAAGGACTTCATTCAATGTCAGTGAAATTTTATTTAGCAGTGAATATAGTGTAGAAATAAGACTACCTTTGAGAAGGCTTCAGATGAAAACATGAAGGAAAGGGAGAAAACTTTTATAGGAAACTGGTGGAAAGAAAATTCATGTTATACAGTACCAGAACGTTTATAACACTGCCACTACAGTTATGTGAAAGGTAGAAAATGCACTAAATGAACTGAGTAATGTGGCTAAGGAGATTTCTAGGCATAAACTTAAAGGTACTTCCTGGATTTTCTTGTTTCTTATAGTAAAATGTGAGGAGAGACCAACTAAAGGAAAGACTGTAAAACATGAAAGAGCCAGGACTTGACGGTTTAAAAAATTCTCAGCCTCTCTGGATGGCAAATGATTCTAAAATTAAACCTTTCTTGTAAAGATGAAATACAGGGTACTCTCAGAAAAACTTGGTCTAGAGATAAAACTGAGGATATGACTGAAAATCCTTTTTTGAGACCTAAGGAAGATAAAAGAATATAATACTAAGTTAGACAAAAGGCTCTCTAAAGGTTTTAAACACGTGCTTCACCAGTTCTCTCAATGAAAGAATAGGTCATATAAGAAGGTCAGTGATATTGTCACTCAGTAGAAATCCAAGGTAGGAAAGGGTTTATCTGAGGGACCAATAAATGCTGTGAAATAATAAATATTTTTTGTTTTAAGTTGCTAAGTTCAGAATTAATTTATAATGGAGCTATGGATAGTTCATACCCATAGGATATAATGTTAAATTAAAAGAGGCTGTGGCACTGTATACATATTTTAATCTCAACCATGTAAAATATGAATATTTATGAAAAAATATATAAAGAGGATAACCCCTGATATGAGCAAAGATTTTCTCTGCACAGTGGAATTTGGGGTTTTTGTTTTATTTGTTCATGCATTTCTTTATATACTGTTATACTTGAAACCTGAAAAATGTTTACCTGTGTTTTCTGGGATATTTTGGAAGAACATCAGTAGAATGGATAAAAGCTGTATGTAATATTTTGTCCTCACATTTGATAATGTCTTTGAAACTAACAAACTGTCATATGAAAGGAAGTTCCCTCTTATTCCTTACACATTTTCCCATAACTTTTGTGGGTCTAGCCTGAGAAAGTATGTTTTTTTTTTTTTTTCCTGGCATTTTCTGTGTACTCTGGAGTTATGCTTACTTATTTCAGTGATTTTTGAGAGGTACTCTATGGCTGTACTGATTTTTGTAAAATTTCCTTCTAGTTTGTTGTGTTGGCATTTTTCCTAATGGGAAGTTAGAGAGGGGGAAGAATCTTGAGCAGGTGGTATGTGAAATTAAAAAAATCTGCAAGTAGTTTTCAAATGTTGTTAGTAGAGATTCTATTGGGGTTATAGAATTTGTGATAGGCAGATTCTTTACCAACTGAGACATCAAGGAAGCCTGCAATAGGGTTAGAAATCCATTGTATATCATCTCAGAATACACTGGTATCATTGCTATCCCGAATTAGGATATTAATAACAAATTTTTGAATTAGTGGAGTTCAGCAAAGTTTGAATACAATGACAACATTATAAATGCTTTGTTTTTCTGCATTGCAGGTGGATTCTTTACTGCTGAGCCACTGGGGAAGCCCATAAAGCCATGGTTGTTGTTGTTTTTCAGTCACCCAGTTGTGTCTAACTCTTTGCGACCCCATGGGCTGCAGTACGCCAGGCCTCCCTGTCCCTCACCATTTCCTGAAGTTTGCCCAAGTTCATGTCCATTGCATCAGTGATGCCATCCAATCATCTCACCCTTTTACTTACTCTTCTCCTTCTGCCCTCAGTCTTTCTCAGCATCAGGGACTTTTCCAACGAGTTGGCTGTTTACATCAGGTGACCAAAGTACTGGAGCTTTAGCTTCAGCATCAGTCCTTCCAGTGAGTATTCAGGGCTGATTTCCCTTCAGATTAACTGGTTTGATCTCCTTGCTGTCCAAGGGACTTTCAGGAAGCTTCTCAAGCACTGCAGTTCAAAGTAATAGATTCTTTGTTGTTATGCTTTCTTTATGGTCCAGCTTTCACGACCACACATGACCACTGGGAAGACCATGGCCTTGATTATACAGACCTTAGTCAGCAAAGTAATGTTTCGGCTTTTCAACACACTGTCTAGGTTTGTTATAGCTTTCCTGCCAAGGAGCAATTATCTTCTGATTTCATGCCTGCAGTCACCATCTGCAGTGATTTTAGAGCCCAAGAAGAGGAAATCTGTCACTACTACCACCTTTTCCTTTTCTGTTTGCCATGAAGTAATGGGGCCAGACCTAATGGTATGGACCTAACAGAAGCAGAAGATATTAAGAGGTGGCAAGAATATACAGAAGAACTATACAGAAAAGATCTTAATGACTCCAATAACCACAATGGTGTGATCACTTACCTAGAGCCAGACATCCATCCTGGAATGAGAAGTCAAGTGGGCCTTAGGAAGCATCACTACAAACAAAGTTAGTGGAGGTGATGGAATTCCAGTTGAACTTTTCAATTCCTGAAAGATGGTGCTGTTAAAGTGCTGCACTTAATGTGTCAGCAAATTTGGAAAACTCAGCTGTGGCCACAGGACTGGAAAAGATTAGTTTTCATTCCAATCCAAAAGAAAGTCAATGCCAAAGAATGTTCAAAGTACCACTCAATTACACTCATTTCACATGCTAGCAAAGTAATGCTCAAAATTCTCTAAGCCAGGCTTAAACAATACAGTATATGAACCGAGAAATTCCAGATGTTCAAGCTGGATTTAAAAAAGGCGGAGGAACCAGAGACCAAATTGCCAACATCCGTTGGATCATAGAAAAAGCAAGAGAATTCCAGAAAAATATCTACTTCTGCTTCATTGACTATGACAAAGCCTTTGACTGTGTGGACACAACAAACTGTGGAAAGTTCTTCAGGAGATTGGAATCCCAGACCACTTTTCCTGCCTCTTGAGAAATCTGTATGCAGGTCAAGAAGCAACAGTTAGAACTAGACATGGAACAACAGACTGGTTCCAAATTGGGAAAAGAGTACGTCAAGGCTGTATATTGTCACTTTGCTTTTAACTTATATGCAGAGTACGTCATGAGAAATGCTGGGCTAGATGAAGCACAGGCTGGAGTCAAGATTGCTGGGAGAAATATCAACAACCTCAGCAGATATGCAGATATGCCAAGAGGAACTAAAGAGCCTCTTGATGAAAGTGAAAGAGGAGAGTGAAAAAGTTGGCTTAAACCTCAGCATTCAGAAAGCTAAGATCATGGCATCTGGTTGCATCACTTCATGGCAAATCGATGGGTAAATAATGGAAACTGTATCAGACTTTATTTTCTTGGTCTCCAAAATCATTGCAGATGGTGACTGTAGAGATGGAATTAAAAGATGCTTGCTCCTTGGAAGAAAAGGTATGGCCAACTAGACATCATATTAAAAAGCAGGGACATTACTTTGCCAACATAGGTCCATCTAGTCAAAGCTAGTAGTTTTTTTCTAGTAGTCATGTATGGATGTGAGATTGGACCATGAAGAATGCTGAGTGCCAAAGAATTGCTTTTGAATTGTGGTGTTGGAGAAGATTCTTGAGAGTCCCTTGGACTGCAAGGAGATCAGATCAGTCAATTGAAAAAGAAATCAGCCCTGAGTATTCATTGGAAGGACTGATGCTGAAGCTACAATACTTTGGCCACCTGATTTGAAGAGCCAGCCTATTGGAAACGACCCTGATGCTGGGAAAGATTGAAGGCAGGTAGAGAAAGGAAAGACAAAGGATGGATGGCATCACTGGCTCGATGGACATGAGTTTCAGCAAGCTCTGGGAGTTGGTGAGGGACAGGAAAGCTTGGTGTGCTACAGTTCATGGGGTCGCAAAGAGTCAGACATGAGAGAGTGACTGAACTGATAATTGAATGGGGCCAGATGCCATGATCTTAGTTTTTTTTTTTTTTTAATATTTAGTTTTAAGCTGACTCTTTCACTCTTCTCTTTCATCCTCATCAAGAGGCTCTTTAGTTCCTCTTTGCTTTCAGCCATTAGAGTGGTATCATCCATATACCTGAGGTTTTTGATGTTTCTCCTGCCTATCCTGATTCCAGCTTGTAACTCATCCAGCCTGGCTTTTCTCATGATGTGCTCAGCATATAGGTTAAATGGACAGGGTGACAGCAGACAGCCCTGTCTTACTCCTTTCTCAGTCTTGAACCATTCAGTTGTTCCACACAGGGTTCTAACTGTTGCTTCTTGACCTGAATACAGGTTTCTCAGGAGACAGGTAAGATGGTATGGTATTCCCATCTCTCTAACAGCTTTCCACAGTGTATTATGATCCACACAGTCAAAGGGTTTAGTATAGTCAATGAAACAGAGGTAGACATTTCTCTGGAATTCCATGGCTTTCTCTATGATCCAGCAAATGTCAGCAATTTGATCTCTGGCGCCTCTACCTTTTCTAAACCCAGCTTGGATATCTGGAAGTTCTTGGTTTGCATAATGCTGAAGCCTAGCATGCAAAATTTTAAGCATTACCTTACTAGCATAGGAGATAAATGCAGTTTTCCAATGGTTAGAACATTCTTTAGTATTACCCTTCTTGGGAATTGGGATGAGGACTGACGTTTTCCAGTCCCATTGGCTGCTCTGGGTCTTCCAGATTTGCTGACATATTGAATGTAATACCTTGATGGCATCATCCTTTAGGGTTTTGAATAGCTCTACTGAAATTCCTTCACATCCTCTAGCTTTATTAGCAGCAGTGTTTCCTAAGGCCCACTTGACTTCAGTCTTCAGAATGTTTGGCTCTGGGTGACTGACCACATCATCGGAGTAATCCACTTCATTAAGATCTTTTTTACAGGTCTTCCATGTATTCTGTTCATCTCTTCTTGATCTCTTCAGCATCTACTAGGTCTATACTGTTTCTCTCCTTTACTGTGCCCACCTTTGGGTGAAGTGTTCCCTTGATATCTCCAGTTTTCCTGAAGAGATCTCTCATCTTTCCCCTTCTGTTGTTTTCTTCTAGTTTTATGCACTGTTCTTTGAATAAGGTCCTCTTTTCTCTCTGTGCTGTTCTTTTGAACTCTGAATTTAGCTGGGTATATCTTTCCCTTTCTCCCTTGTTTTTCACTTCTCTTCTGTCTTTAGCTATTTGTAAAGCCTCTTTAGATAACCACTTTGCCTTCTTGTTTTCTTTTTCTTTGGGATGGTTTTGTTCACTGCCTTCTGTACAATATTATGGACTTCTGTCCATAGTTCTTAAGGCATACTGTTTAATAGATTTAATCCCTTGAATCTACTCATTACCTCTACTGCATATTCATAGGGAATTTGATTTAAGTTATACCTGGCTGGCCTACTGGTTTTCCCTGCTTTCTTTAGTTTAAGCTTGAGTTTTACTATGAGAAGCTGATGATCTGAGCCACAGTCAGCTTCAGGTCTTGTTTTTGCTGATTATGTGTAAGCTTCTCCATCTTTGGCTACAAAGAATGTATCAGTTTGATTTTGATATTGATCATTTGGTGATGTCCATTTGTAAAGTTGTCTCTCATGTTGTTGAAAAGGGTATTTGCTACGATAGTGCATTTTCTTGGCAGAATTCACTTAGTCTTTGCCCTACTACATTTTGTTCTCCAAGGCCGATCGTATCTATTACTCCAGGTTATCTCTTGACTTCCTACTTTTGTATTCCAATCCCCAGTGATGAACAGAACATCTTTTTTTTTTTTTTTTTTTTGGTGTGTGTGGGTTCTCAGAGGTCTTCTAGGTCTTTATAGAACTGATCAACCTGAGCTTCTTTGGCATTAGCGGTAGGGGCATAGACTTGGATTACTGTGATGTTGAATGGCTTGCCTTGGAAACGAACTAAGATCATTCTGTCATTTTTCAGGTAAGTACTGCATTTGACCCCTTTTGTTGATTAGGAGGGCTACTTCATTTCTTGTAAGGAATTCTTGCCCACGGTAATAGATATAATGGTCATCTGAATTAAATTTGCCCATTGCCGCCCATTTTAGTTCACTGATTCTTAAAGATGTAGATGTTTATTCTTACCATCTCTTGCTTGGCCATGTCCAATTTGCCTTGATTCATGGTTCCTATGCAATAACATTGTTCTTTGCAGCATTGGATTTTACTTTCTTCACCAGAAATATCCACAACTGGTATTGTTTTTGCTTTGGCCTAGCTGCTTCTGGGAATATTAGTAGTTCTTTGCTCTTCCCCAGTAGCATACTGCACACCTTCAGACCTGGGGGACTCATCTTTTGGTGTCATACCTCTTTGTTCTGTTATACAGTTTATGAGGTTCTCATGGCAAGTATACTGTGGTGCTTTGCCATTCCATCCTGCAGTGGATCATGTTTGCCAACACTCTCTGCTATGACCCATCTGTCTTGGGTGGCCCTACATGGCATGGCTCATAGCTTTATTGAGTTATGCAAGCCCCCTTTTTATGACAAGGCAGTGATCTGAGAAGGGGATCACCATGGTAC
The DNA here is from genome assembly GCA_006410675.1 of Oreotragus oreotragus. Lineage (NCBI taxonomy): Eukaryota > Metazoa > Chordata > Mammalia > Artiodactyla > Bovidae > Oreotragus > Oreotragus oreotragus. The sequence goes on along the minus strand of SJYX01008092.1, from coordinate 121,319 downwards.
TTCAATGTTATAGGACTGTCTCCAACCCCACTTCACGCCCCTCTCCTCCCCTGCCTCTTTGTGGCATAGTTTAATATAATCCAATTCTGAAGTATAGGTCTGGATTAGAGAAGGTTCCTGTTTTACTAGCTCTATGCTACAAGTGTTTTTCTAGTTTTCTGTGGTAGATCACATTGTCATTTTCCCAGAAAGCCTTTTTTAAAAAGACAGCCTTAATGAGATATAATTCACATACCATAAACTTCACCTGTTTAAATCTTACATTTTAACAATTTTTAGCATATTCATGGAATTGTGCAACCATCACAAAATATAATTTTAAAACATTTAAATAATGCACCAAAGAAACCCTGTACCAATCAGCAGTCCCTTCCCATTCTCTCCCATACCTGTAAGCTTTAGGCAATCACTATTTCTCTGTAGATTCCTTTGTGTGTGTGTGTGTGTGTGTGTGTGTGTTAAAGATTGAGATGTGATTGATGTGGAACATTATATTGGAGTCAGATGAACAATATGATGATTTAATTTTTGTATGGGCTTCCCTGGTGGCTCAGATGGTAAAGAATCCACCTGCAATGCAGGAGACCTGGGTTTGATCCCTAGGTTGGGAAGATCCTCTGGAGGAGGGCATGGCAACCCACTCCAGTATTCTTGCCTGGAGAATCCCATGGACAGAAGAGCTTGGCAGGCTACATTCTTTGGTGTTGCAAAGAGTCAGACATGACTGAGCAACTAAGCACTGCACATTTGTAAGTATTCTTTCCCTCACCTTTACTGAGATGGGATTGACAAATGAAAATTGTATATATTTAAGGTATATATATATACACAGTGAAATGACTACTGCAATCAGGCTAATTAAAGTGTAAATCACTTCATCTTTTTACCGTATTTTTTATTATGTGGGATAAGAACAGTTGATATCTATTCTGTTAGCAAATTTCAGATAAACAGCACATTATTATTAACTATAGTCATCATATTGTACATTAGGTCTCCAGAACTTATTGATTTTATAAATGGGTTATTAGTTTTTATGGCCAAATATTATTACAATAATTTAATTATCTATTCATAGCTGATGGATATTGTTTCTACAGCTAATGGGTTGTTTCTACATTTTGGCTCTTATGAATAATGTTGTTGTGAACTTTGTGTACAAGTTTTTGTTTGAGCATATGATTTCATTTCTCTTGGGTGTATGTATGAAAGTGGGATTGCTGGGCACATGATCACTCTATATTTAACATTTTCAGGCAATAACAAATTGTTTTTAAAATAATAACCATTATTACTAAGGATTCTTCGTAAGAGGTATTTGTCTTTAGTTTTCTGATAACATTTTTGGTTTTGTGTTGTAGTTACCCTTACCTAATAGAATGAGTTGAGAAATGATTTGTGAAGAACTGGCATTATTTCTTTTTTACATTTTTTATAGAATTCACTAGTGAAATGATCTGAGCCTGGATTTCCTTTTATGGGATTTTATAAATCATAATTCAATCTCTTTACCTGTACAGATATATTCTTATTTTGTATTTCTTCTTGAATCAGTTATGTCTTTCTAGGGGTTTGTCCATTTCATCCAGGTATCTAATTTTTGACATAAATTTGTTCATGAAATGCTTTCATAATTCTTTTTATTGCTGTAACATTATTAGTGATGCCCACTCTTTCATTCTGGATATTAGTAGTTTGAGTCTTTGTTCTCTTTTTCATGGACAGTCTAGCTAAATATTTGTCTCTTTTGTTGATATTTTCAGTGAACTAATATTTGATTTTGTTGATTTTCTCTAATGTTTTTCTATTTTCTGTTTCATTTATTTGCACTCTAATCTTTATTTTCTCCCTTCTGGTTTATTTGAGTTAGTTTGCTCTTCTTTACCTAGTTCCTTAAGGTGGTGGTTATTATTTGAGATATTTCTTTTCCCCTTATTTTTATAAAAATAAGACTTTATAGCTATAAATATTCCTCTAAACACTGCTTTAGCTTTATCTTATAAATTAGTAATTGAGTTTTTCTTTTTTTTTCAGATTTTATTTGATTTTATTTTACTTTACAATACTGTATTGGTTTTTTTTATTGAACTCAAAATATTTTCTATTTTGTTTATGATTTCTTTCTTTGTTCCATTGGTTGAACTTCACATATTCTGTTGATTTTCCAAATTGTCCTCTGTATTAATTTCTGATTCAATTCCATTGTATCCAGAAAGCATATTATGTATTATTGCAAACTTTAGTAGAAGGTTTTGTATTGTTGCCTAGCAGTTGGTCTATCCTGAGTCACATTTTCCTCTTTTTCTGCATATCTCATAAATTTTGTTGAAAATTTGACTTTTTGAGATAACATGTTGTTGCAGTTTGGGTACTGTTTCCCCCTCCTTCTGGGGTTTATTCTTCTTTGCATCTTTGCTTATTTGTTTAGTGACTTGGACGTGCTAATTCATTGAATTTTTTCTTCTACAATGTGAAAAGCCTCTCTGATGTTACGCTTCATAGGGTGCAGCCTTGCATGTGTGTGCAATCTCCCTGACCACGAGGCATAAAGGATCTTTGTGATTTTTAACCAAACTCTTTTTGACTGTCCCTTTTTCTGACTTACCTGTTAAGTTTCTTGTTGTTGTGCCTCTATTGATATGACATTCAACTCATAGCCAGTGCTTAGTCATCATTGATTGCTATCTGATTACTGTATTTTTGCCAGTGCCCTTGGATATAAATTTTCTGTTCCAATAAAAGTTCACTTTTTTTTTGCAAGGACTTGGTAGTGCCAGTCTTTGAAGCTTTCTCTTATACAGATGAGCTCTTCCATTTTTCTTTGTCCTAGTTTCTCTCTGTTAAACTGATGCCTGGTCTGCCATTTTTCTTGTTGCTTTATAAGTATTCTGGAGCTTCCAAATCCCTCTTAATTGTTTACCACTAAGGTTGCTATTGTTCATGACAATACTGTTAGGTTCAATTTGCTCCATGCTTTTGTTCTAAATGAACTTAGTCTTTTTAGGTGGAGTTTCAGAGTTCTTGTTGTTATGATCTACCTATCCTTCTGTGTGGAATCTCTGTGCTGCTATAGGGCTGTGGATAAAGAGAGTGACTTTCTTCTCTTATGGTGATATCTCTTGTCTTATGAATATCTTATGAATGAAGTAGTGAGTGGGAATGGTAGCACCTAGTCTTCTCATATTGCTTCTCCTGGCACAGACTGCTGGGGTCCAGCCCTGGTGGATCCAGGGTAACTCGAAGTGGGAACAGAGTCGGTGATTAGGAAAGAATTATTTAAGTAGAGATATAAAGAGAGATTAGGGAAGAATAGTATAGTGAGAGAGAGGAAAGAAAATAGAGGAGAAAGAGGCTGTATTCCTTGGTTTACATAGAAAGCCAAATAAAGCCCCAAGACAAGGGCTTACACCATCTATGTAAGGCCACAGGCGCCTGCTTGAATAGCGGAGGGTGCCCCACCTTGGGCTCCCTCTCATGTGGGTCTTAGAAGCCCAGGCAAATAAGTAGACATGGTGAGCCTCTATGTTCCAGATGGGAATTTAGCCTGAAAGGAGAAAAAGAAAAGAAGACACAGGGGAAGCCAGACTTCTGAGAAACTGGTTCATCCTTTATTTTCAAGGAAAGCTTTTATACTTTTAGTTATACATAAAGATCAATGGATAATACAAAGTCATGCAGGGTCAGCAGCCCTGACCCTTATCAAGACCAGGCTTTCTCTCTGCATACTTAGCTGTAAACACAGGTCTTAGGTGATTTACATCATCTTCTGGCCAGGAGGCCTATTAGCATTTTATGGCCCTTTTCTGATAAGGGTCCGTCAACCAGAAAAGTTATTTGCCCTAAAAGTGTTGTTCTTACTAAAGTCTGGTGCCACTCTCAGAAAGCACTAATTAAGGTTACATTCTTACATTCTTACATAGCTTCCCTGGTGGCTGAGAGGTTAAAGCGTCTGCCTCCAATGCGGGAGACCTGGGTTCGATCCCTGGGTCGGGAAGATCCCCTGGAGAAGGAAATGGCAATCCACTCCAGTATTCTTGCCTGGAGAATCCCATGGATGGAGAAGCCTAGTAGGTTACAGTCCACGGGGTTGCAAAGAGTTGGACACGACTGAGTGACTTCACCTCACCTCCCCTCTTACATAGCAAGAATACAACAATTATAACAAGGAGAGAGGAGTACAGTGACTTATAACAAAGAGAAGATTCATTAGCTCAAAAGTCTAGTATTCTAACATGAAACTACTATATTCCTATTTCTGCATCGCAATTACATTAATTAATATCCTTCCAGGTGCCTAAAAGATGGAAGCCTAGCAGTAATCATAACTCAACAATGAAACCCTTCACCAATATAATTCTTAGCTCTTTAAAAAAGGCTCTATATCTTTAAGATGTTTTAAGCTTCACACCTCACAGTTGGGGGGCTGTAAACAATCACATGTGTAGTTGTAAAAGTCCGGGTAAACCTGTCAGGCAAGTTAGAGAGCATCAGAGGGGTTTGAGCTGAGATACTCCTTTCATATACAGGAGACTAACTGGAGCTCTTAGTTAACTTTTTCCAGAGAAAGTTGGTCGGTCGGGGATAGCCCCCCTGTAATGTCAGAAAAATAGGTGGAAAGCATAATGCAGTAAGGCAGGCAGACTCTGGTTTTGGGGGTAGATGCTCGAGAAAGTCCAGGGGGACCCCTGAGGCCTGATCCCGCCTTTGCATTTTGTCAGGCCCCTTTCCTCATGACCTTTGCCACGGGCAGGATTTCCCATGCTGGCTCCTGGCACAGAACCTTTACTCTATGTGTCAGATGGGGCAGGAACAATCCAGGCCTACCCAGTATTTTCCATTTTTGGTAGAAACTTCTACCCTACAAGTTTTGGCTGAGTGGAGAAATGGATCCCAATCCTCTAATATGCACTTCCCTTAAATTGAGCTCTTATAATGTGAAGCTTTGGGGGAGATATCAGTTATCTGCCCCTTATGAGGTGAAATGGTAGTTTTAGATGAGAACTAGGAGGAGAGGTGCTGGTGATGAAAGCTGATAGAAGCAGGTTGTGGGTCAAATGCTCTAGACCTTTATTCTTCTTACCAAGATTTAATAGACTTTCTTTTTTTTTTTTTTCCTTTACCAAATGTTTTTTCCATCTGCTGCATAGCTTAGGACAAATTCCAGAGACTTTAAATCGTTACTTAAAAAAAAACAAACAAAAATACAACAACTTTCCCCCATTAAATTACTTTCATGGAGAGAGCATTACTAGTATCTTTGCATCATCATTCCAGAAGTTCTGCCTCTTCTTTTTTTTTTTTTGTATTTATTTATTTTTTTACACGAACTCCCAAACATGAACCCCCCTCCCACCTCCCACCCCACATCTTCCCTCCAGATCATCCCCATACACCAGCCCCAAGCATCCTGCATCCTGCATCCTGCATTGAACATAGACTGGCAATTCATTTCTTACATGATAGTATACATATTTCAATGCTATTCTCCCAAATCATCCCTCCCTCTCCTTCTCCCTCAGAGTCCATAAGTCCGCTCAGATGTGTATAAGAGACAGATCCTGCAGTGGATCATGTTTGCCAACACTCTCTGCTATGACCCATCTGTCTTGGGTGGCCCTACATGGCATGGCTCATAGCTTTATTGAGTTATGCAAGCCCCCTTTTTATGACAAGGCAGTGATCTGAGAAGGGGATCACCATGGTACTTCAATGTTATAGGACTGTCTCCAACCCCACTTCACGCCCCTCTCCTCCCCTGCCTCTTTGTGGCATAGTTTAATATAATCCAATTCTGAAGTATAGGTCTGGATTAGAGAAGGTTCCTGTTTTACTAGCTCTATGCTACAAGTGTTTTTCTAGTTTTCTGTGGTAGATCACATTGTCATTTTCCCAGAAAGCCTTTTTTAAAAAGACAGCCTTAATGAGATATAATTCACATACCATAAACTTCACCTGTTTAAATCTTACATTTTAACAATTTTTAGCATATTCATGGAATTGTGCAACCATCACAAAATATAATTTTAAAACATTTAAATAATGCACCAAAGAAACCCTGTACCAATCAGCAGTCCCTTCCCATTCTCTCCCATACCTGTAAGCTTTAGGCAATCACTATTTCTCTGTAGATTCCTTTGTGTGTGTGTGTGTGTGTGTGTTAAAGATTGAGATGTGATTGATGTGGAACATTATATTGGAGTCAGATGAACAATATGATGATTTAATTTTTGTATGGGCTTCCCTGGTGGCTCAGATGGTAAAGAATCCACCTGCAATGCAGGAGACCTGGGTTTGATCCCTAGGTTGGGAAGATCCTCTGGAGGAGGGCATGGCAACCCACTCC
>SJYX01008092.1:8640-98690 GCA_006410675.1 Oreotragus oreotragus | reverse complement strand
CAGCAACAGAGACACAGATCTATAGAACAGTCTTTTGGAGTCTGTGGGAGAGGGCGAGGGTGGGATGATTTGGGAGAATGGCATTGAAACATGTATAATATCATATATGAAATGGATAGCCAGTCCAGGTTCGATGCTTGGAGCTGGTGCACTGAGATGATCCAGGGGGATGGTATGGGGAGGGAGGAGGGAGGCGGGTTCAGGATGGGGAACACATGTATACCTGTGGCAGATTCATGTTGATGTATGGCAAAACCAATAAAATATTATAAAGTGATTAACCTCCAATTAAAACAAATAAATAATAAATAAATAAATAAATAAAATAATAAATAAAATAAATAAAAAGTAAATAAATAAAATAAATAAAAGTAAATAAATAAAAAATAAATAAATAAAATAAATAAAAAATATATTTTAAAACTCAATATTAAAAAAAACTAAGATCATGGCATCCAGTCCCATCACTTCATGAAAAAAAAATTAAGAAGACATAAGAATTATAAATATGTATGTTCCCAACACAGAACACATAAATGCATAAGTCAAATATTAGTAGACATAAAGGGAGAAATGGACAGTAGCAAATAATAGTAGGAAATTTTAATACTGCACTTTCACCATTGGACAGATCAAACAGACAGGAAATAAATAAGAAAATCCAGGCCATAACACATTAGAACAAGTAGAGTTAAACAGTATGTATCTATATGGAACATTCCATTCAGAAGCAGCAGAACACACGTTGTTTTGAAGTTCAGATGAAAATTCTCCAGGATAGAATAAATACTCAACCACAAAACAAGTCTTAGAAAATTTAAGAGGATTGAAATCATATTAAGTATATTTTTTGCACAATTTTATGAGACTAGAACTCAAATCTAAGAAACAAACTGCAAAAACAAACCATGTGGAAGTTATACAATATTCTATTAAGCAAGTAATGGATCACTGAAAAAATCAAACAGAAAGTAAAAGAGTAACTTCAGACAAATGAAAAGGAAAATACAATGATCTGAAATTAATGGGACACAGAAAAAGTAGTTCTAAGAGGGAACAATATACCAACAGAAGCTTACTGAAAGAAAGTAGAAAAATAAGAACAAACAAAATGTAATGTTAGTAGGGGCAAAGAAATCAGAAAAGTTATAGGAGAAATAGATGAAATGGAGGCTAAAAAGCAATATAAAAATCAATGAAACTAAGACATGGTTCTTTGAAAAAATAAATAAAATTGATAAACCTTTAGCCAGACATACCAAGAAAAGAAGAGAGATGGCCCAAATCAAAAAAGTCAGAAATAAAAAAGTAGTAGCAAATGACAGTACAGATATACAAAGGAGTTTGCCTATCTCTTCATTTGAACCATAGTCAGAACTCCCAGTTTCACTTTTATATTTTTCAAGCTGTGAGTTTTGAAGATTGATACTTCATTCCTTTTGCCTTGATGAAAGCTGTATATACTGAGAATACTTCTTTGAATAATACATATTTTAAAAATTACCAGAGTTTCTAGAAATTATTAGTTTCTTTTGTTGCTTATATGTTCTTTTTTAATCCTTTGATGTCTAACTGATATGTTTCATATCACATTTCTTATTTTCCTCAAAATTCCAAGTATTTAACAAGGACTTGACCCTCAATCTTGGGGCTTCCCTGGTAGCTCAGCTGGTAAATAATCCACTTGCAATGTAGCAGAGCTTCATTCGATTCTTCAGTTGGGAAGATCCCCTGGAGAAGGGAATGGCTACACACTCCAGTATTCAGGCCTGGCCAATTCCATGGATTGTATAGTCCATGGAGTTGCAAAGGGTGGGACACGACTGAGCGACTTTCACTTTTCTCTAGCCCTCAGTCTTAAATGTGTGCAATCTGTATTAACTGATTCTTCAAATATGTATCAGTCACTTGCTGTCTGACAGACCTATCTGACATAGTTAGTTCAACTATCAAAATAAGTACGTAAATGAGGTTTTACACAGTATCTTATGGTTTTGAAAACAGTTTCATTATATGTGTCAGGATAATGGTAGGAAACAAATGGCATGTTTAAATTGAGTAACATTGGATTTCATACAGTTTCATAAAGAGACTAATTACGAAGATGTGGGTAGGGTTTGGGGAAATCAAGATGGGATTGTACATTCTTAGGCTGCTAACAACAAAGATCTATTACCATTTCTGGGTCTAAAAAGGAAAGGAGAGGAAGTGATTACAGGAAGCTATACATAAGATTAGATGTAGAGGAACATCTGACAGAAACTATCTTCAGTAGAACAACTTGTCAACAACTTGTGAGCAGGCAGAAAGCCAAGGGAATAAGTTCTCTGAGTGCAGTATTTTCCTGTCCTTAATTTGGGCTGGTGCCTTCCATTAACCAAATTCAAGCTAAAGTTAAAGGAAAGTTAGCCCACTGATGCAGTCCATAGAGGTCAGCCTCCTGAAGTACAGGGCAAGAAGGAGAAAGTGGAGAGTAGATCTGGAGACCCAGATGGAAGTATTCAGCTCATTTACTTTCATTCATCCATTTGCCGTTTAGTTGCTTAGTTATGTCTGAATCTTTGTGACCCCATGGACTGCAGTGAACCAGGTTTCCCTTCATGAATAAATCCTATTAATTCAGTTATAAAAATATACACCATATATGTCATTTTTCCCCTTCTCACTCCATTGTTACTCTAGGTTGTTATCATATCTTTCTATATGAGAGAAAAGGTCAGTTTTCATTCCAGTTCCAATGAAAGGCAATGCCAAAGGATGTTCAGACTACCACACGATTGTACTCCTCTCTAGCAAAGTAATGCTCAAAATTCTCCAAGTGAGGCTTCAACAGTACATGAACTGAGAAATTCCAGATGTTCAAGCTGGATTTAGAAAAGGGGGAGGAAAGGCACCTACCTGCGTCCTGAGAAATCTGTATGCAAGTCAAACAGCAGTTAGAACTGGACATGGAACAACGGATTGGTTCCAAATTGGGAAAGGAGTACATCAAGGCTGTATATTGTCACCCTGCTTATTTAACTTATATGCAGAGTATGCATATAAGCAGAGTATGTATATATGTAGTATGTATATATGCAGAGTACATCATGTGAAATACTGGGCTGCATGAAGCACAAGCTGGAATCAAGATTGCTGGGAGAAATATCAATAACCTCAGATGCGCATATGACACCACCCTCATGGCAGAAAGTGAAGAACTAAAGAGCCTCTTGATGAAAGTGAAAGAGGAGAGTGGAAAAAAAAAACTTAGCTTAAAATTCAACATTCAAAAAACTAAGATTATGGCATCCAGTCCCATCACTTCATGGCAAATTGATGGGGAAATAATGGAAATGGTGCCAGACTTTATTTTCTTAGACTCCAAAATCACAGCAGATGGTGACTGCAGCCATGAAATTAAAAGATGCTTGCCCCTTGGAGGAAAAGCTATAACCAACTAGACAACATATTAAAAAGCAGAAACATTACTTTGCCAACAATGGTCCATCTAGTTAAAGCTATGGTTTTTCCAGTAGTCATGTATGGATGTGAGTTTGACCATAAAGAAAGCTGAGCATCAAAGAATTGTTGCTTTTGAACTGTGGTGTTGGAGAAGATTCTTGAGAGTCCCTTGGACTGCAAGGAGATCGTAACCAGTCAATTTTTTTTTTAATTTTCTTTCTTTTTTTAAATTTTACTGTAAAGAAATTAGTTCTGAATATTCATTGGAAGGACTGATGCTGAAGCTGAAGCTCCAATCTTTTTACCACCTGATGTGAAGAACTGACTCCTTGGAAAAGACTGATGCTGGGCAGGATTGAAGAGTAACCAGTCAATTTTTTTTTTAATTTTCTTTCTTTTTTTAAATTTTACTGTAAAGAAATTAGTTCTGAATATTCATTGGAAGGACTGATGCTGAAGCTGAAGCTCCAATCTTTTTACCACCTGATGTGAAGAACTGACTCCTTGGAAAAGACTGATGCTGGGCAGGATTGAAGGCATGAAGAGAAGGGGACAGCAGAGGATAAGATGGTTTGAAGGCATCACTGACTTAATGGACATGAGTTTGAGCAAGCTCTGGGAGTTGGTGATGGACAGGGAAGCCTGGCATGCTGCAGTCCATGGCATTGCAAAGAGTCAGACACAAGTGAGTGAGTAAACTGACTGAGTGATATGATAGAAACAATCTCTCTCATTTCACATTTTCCTTAAATATTTATTTTGTTGCTCATTAAGCTGAATTTTAGACTCTGAGTCTTCTGACTTTCAATTCTTTCCCCTTTCTTGACATCCACACAACTTACAACTTTTCAGAAATAATACAATTTTGTTGTTGTTGTTAATTTCTAGTATGAATTTTGAAAAAAATTTTGTTTCCCAATTTTGAACACTTGAATTTCAAATGTAGGTTTTTATACCATCTTATCTGAATTTCTTTTTTTTTTGAACATTTGTCGAAAAATTTTAGTGGAAATATAAAATCCTGTTTCTTAATTATCTTGGACTTGAAGTTCAAATAGTAAAATAATCTTGCTAGGCCAGACTGTTCTTTGGTTGTTTTTGTTTAAAGAATTTGTATAGATTGATATGCAGCTGCAAGTGTATTAGTGATTTTCTGTTGCTTACTTGTCAAGATTTTTATTGCTTGGATGAAAAATAGTGTTTCAAATCCTGGTAACATATTGATGAAAACAGAGGAGCACTTTGTATAATTCTACTTTTGAAAAACTGCCTCTTTAGAAGACAAAGATTGTGTCTGCTATTCCTANAGCTGCAAGTGTATTAGTGATTTTCTGTTGCTTACTTGTCAAGATTTTTATTGCTTGGATGAAAAATAGTGTTTCAAATCCTGGTAACATATTGATGAAAACAGAGGAGCACTTTGTATAATTCTACTTTTGAAAAACTGCCTCTTTAGAAGACAAAGATTGTGTCTGCTATTCCTATTCACATGTATTTCTAACAATAGATTTATTGACAACTCTTAGATAAGGTTTATTTCTCTACCCACCTCCATTTATCATGGTATATACTTTTTCTGCATGCAGAGAGACAGATGAGGCTTCTATTAGTGCACTCACAATATGGAGGTAACCTAGGTGTAGAGTGAAGCATTTGCCCTTTTGTTACTAAATTGTAACAGGTGCAGAACTTTTTAAAAGTGTGCTTTATTTGAGTGTAAGACTGCTCCATGAATAGCAACATTTTATGGAGCAGCCTTGAGGGACAGTCTTTGAGCTAGGAATGGGCAGATGTGGATAATCCCAGGATCTTCCAAACTATGCTTACAACTCACTCTTTTTCAGAATCCTTCTAGGCTGCTTATTAGGAGCTTAAGCAAAGATGGCTCTTTATTGTTAGGCCTTCTTTCTTTTGTCTCCAGTTTTCCTTCCTTCTGCTTTTTGTCCTTCCTCCCCCTTCTTCTTCACCAAAAGAAAAAATGTCTGCTGAAGTCTCTGAGCTGGGAATGGCACACTGTAAATTTGTTTCCTGTATCAGTACTGGCAAACTCATTACACAGTAATTGTGGCCCACACTCAAGTGGACTTCCTTTGGGACCAATAGCTGTAATAAGGAGGCACTGCAAACTGGCTGATAAAGTTGTTGTTCTGGAGATAGTTGTGGTTTTTAGCAGAATATTTGACCTTTTATAAAAATATTGCCTCAGGCCTGCCTAAGACCATCAAGGTCTGTTTCTCATCTTAAAAATCCTCTGCAGGAAAACAGTGTGTGGTTAAGGAAATTTTCAAATTGCTTAAAGTCTCTCTTTCTGTGCCTTTTAAAAAATGATAATTATAGTTATGCTGGGTAATCATTTTGCAAAATGCATTTTCCTTCTTCCAGTAACAAATACTGTTTATCAATATTGGATGAAACATTTTGAATGTTTTATGAACACTAAATGTATAGGGCAGGAGAAAGAAAAGAACTTCTATATATATGTAGAGAAGGAACATTTTATGCAACTTGAAAATTACTTTGGGGCTAATAAAACTCTCAATCTTTATTAGTTATTCTTGCATCAAGGTAACTTTGATTTGAGTGGCTATGAAAAATCCCTCCTTTAATACATTTTTTCTTCCTTGTTACTATAAATATGCAATTGAATCACAAAATGTAGAGTTTCAGGAAATATTTCACCTTTTGAAATATGATTTTAGGTATTAAGAAGTCAAAATATTTGTCTGTTTAGTAGAACCTCTGAAGTTTCAAATGCTTGAAGTTTTTTATAAGACAGCTACAAATTGTTTCAAAAGATTTGGGCTACTGGTTTCTAGAATGGACTCAACCAAATTATCTATTAGCAAGCAAGAAGAAAGCATCATGGGTTTACTGATATCTATGACTGAATTTCAATCAGGTCAGCAGCTCTTGTGTTTGGTAGGTTCATGTCATATTTAGCTATGATAAAGTGTTGTTTTCCTCTTTCATAAGAATAGTGCTGTTGAAATTGCCAATCAGCTCAAACTTCTGCCAAAATACATTTAGAGATTCCTAGAATAATATTTTAAAATAGTCATTACTATATGGAAAGAGATATTCCTTGGATTTAATGCTTTTCTGATACAGACATGAAACTTCAGGAATCTTCTAAATTGTGAATTGTGATTGTCAACATACCTTCTGTATATGTCTCAATCTTGTGTGAAGAAAGAATTAGTGGTTATTGAGTATTACCTTTCGAATGATCCACAGATATCTCAAACTTGATGTTTCTAAAAAAAAAAAATTCCTTCAAAACTTGTCTTCCTGTACCACTTGTTACAGTCAATGCATCATTAATTTTATAGTTACCAAGCTGGAACTCTAAACTAGTCCCTTACTCTCTTTGTGGTTGCTACAAATTGATGTGCCTGACTGAATGATACATATTTACCCTTTCCCCTGCTCATAACAGATTACATTTATTTGACTAAGAGGGTCAGCAGATAACTAGGATACTAATCCTGGCCACTAGATTGGCTTGTGGCATGGGCATGTGTTCTAAATTTGAACCAATCAGACAGAACCTTCCTGAAGAGTTTCTTTTTTTTTTTAACTATTGTAAATGGGTAGAGAGGCACTTTTTTTGCTTTTAGGATTATAAAGTGGGAAGAATGAGATTTCATATTTAATTCTTTAGGTGGTTTTCACATGTTAAGTTACTTCAGTCATGTCTCACTCTTTGTGATCCAATGAACTGTAGCCTGCCAGGCTCCTCTGTCCACTGGGATTCTCCAGGCAAAAATACCGGAGTGGGTTGCTGTGCCCTACCTCCAAAGGATCTTCCTGACCCCACATCTCTTATGTCTTTTGCATTGGCAAGGAGGTTCTTTTTTATTTTTATTATTTATTATTTTTAATATAAATTTATTTATTTTAATTGGAGGTTAATTACTTTACAATTTTGTACTGGGAGGTTCTTTACCGCTAGTTCCACCTGGAAAGCCCTTTAGGTGGTAGAAAAGCCATGAAAGGCAACTCTTTGGAAATTGAACTAAGAGGATGGGGGTCTTGGTATGGTTAGATACTATAGGCATAAAGAACAATTAGGAATTTATTGCTACAAACTGAGTGAAAGATTAACTGAGAAGCTAGAGAAGGTAATGTAAGAATCTTTTCAGAGTTATAATAGACAGTAATTCTGTCAGAAACCCAAGGTCAGAGCTATAATGAGTCAGATTCTGACAGTCATCCTAATCAATAGTCCATCGTCTTAAAAATATGTGCCAGAGAGCATTCTTAATCTCTGAAGAGGAATGACTTTGAAAATGTCATCCAACCTTCAGAACTCCATTTTTATTCATCATTGTGTGGTGAGATATAAATCATTAATTATTCATCATGTATTCAGTGTTTAATTGCTGGTTAATAGTTCCTAATATATTTCAAGGAAATCATCTTTTATTTACTTGGAGAATCAATTCCTGTAGATTCAGATGAAACTATGCTTACAATTCCAGGAGTCAGGCTATAGGTCTCTCCTTTTCTTAATCCCACGGAAGCTGAGGCCTGAAAGCATTGATTATCCTAAGTTTTATACAGCTTGAAGTTTATATAATTTCAAAAGGTTGTCTTTAAGAAAAATTGTACACAATTAGAAAGATTATATATTCAGAATAAGAAAGGAGATTGCAATGAATTACTGATGTCTTGGGAATTCAGGTCCCTTTCTGCTGAAATCTCTTGTCTTTTTACCAGAAATGCTTCAAAGTAGTTCAGCCTTGTTGTCTCTTCTTGCCATAACTCTCTAGAACTCTCAGCCTTTATAAGGGTCCTTTATAAAGGTCCTTTATAAAGCAAGAAACCTTGAAGCTTCAGCTTTACTTGCTTCTCAGCAATGGCACCCCACTCCAGTACTCTTGCCTGGAAAATCCCATGGATGGAGGAGCCTGGTAGGCTGCAGTCCATGGGGTCGCTAAGAGTCAGACACTACTGAGCGACTTCACTTTCACTTTTCACTTTCCTGCATTGGAGAAGGAAATGGCAACCCACTCCAGTGTTCTTGCTTGGAAATCCCAGCGACAGGGGAACCTGGTGGGCTGCCGTCTATGGGGTTGCATAGAGTCGGACACGACTGAAGCGACTTAGCAGCAGTAGCAGCAGTAAATCCACCTCTGTTTGGAATGAATCTTTGATTTTCTAGTCCAAACCTGCCAAATCAACATCCCTTCCATTTTCAAGCTCTGTCTTGATGATGAGTTCATGTCTAAAACGAGTTCAATGTTCCTTGATAAAAGGAAATTTTGTATTGCTATTTTTCATACATGTTAATATTTTTCCCCTTCTTTCCCATAAAAGTTAATCAAACATTTAAATCAAGTTATCAAATGGGGAAGATGATCTTGTCCCTTAACAAATATCTATAGATTCTATACACTCCTTCCTCTCACTGCTTTCTGTGAGTCTTCTTGAATTCTTGTTTGACCCGTTGGAAAGTATTCCTATATATTATGACTACTTCTTATTGAACTTTATGCAATTCTCTCATTCTATCTTTAAGCTACCCCTGGATGAATTTTTTTAAAAATGAAATTTGAATATGCTCCTCTTTTGCTTAATTCTCCAATGACTGACTCCTCATTTCCTTACATTAATCTGTCTCTTCAGCCTCATGTCCTGGTTCAGTTCAGTTCAGTTCAGTCGCTCAGTTCAGTTCATGTCTGACTCTTTGTGAACCCATGAATCGCAGCACGCCAGCCCTCCCTGTTCATCACCATCTCCCGGAGTTCACTCAGACTCACGTCCATCGAGTCCGTGATGCCATCCAGCCATCTCATCCTCAGTCGTCCCCTTTTCCTCCTGCCCCCAATCCCTCCCAGCATCACAGTCTTTTCCAATGAGTCAACTCTTTGCATGAGGTGGCCAAAGTACTGGAGTTTCAGCTTTAGCATCATTCCTTCCAAAGAAATCCCAGGGTTGATCTCCTTCAGAATGGACTGGTTGGATCTCCTTGCAGTCCAAGGGACTCTCAGGAGTCTTCTCCAACACCACAGTTCAAAAGCATCAATTCGGAGGCGCTCAGCCTTCTTCACAGTCTAACTCTCACATCCATACATGACCACAGGAAAAACCATAGCCTTGACTAGGCGGACCTTAGTCGGCAAAGTAATGTCTCTTCTTTTGAATATACTATCTAGGTTGGTCATAACTTTTCTTCCAAGGAGTAAGCGTCTTTTAATTTCATGGCTGCAGTCACCATCTGCAGTGATTTTGGAGCCCCAAAAAATAAAGTCTGACACTGTTTCCACTGTTTCCCCATCTATTTCCCATGAAGTGATGGGACCGGATGCCATGATCTTCGTTTTCTGAATGTTGAGCTTTAAGCCAACTTTTTCGCTCTCCTCCTTCACTTTCATCAAGAGGCTTTTTAGCTCCTCCTCACTTTCTGCCATAAGGGTGGTGTCATCAGCATATCTGAGGTTATTGATATTTCTCCCGGCAATCTTGATTCCAGCTTGTGTTTCTTCCAGTCCAGCGTTTCTCATGATGTACTCTGCATATAAGTTAAATAAGCAGGGAGACAATATACAGCCTTGACGTACTCCTTTTCCTATTTGGAACCAGTCTGTTGTTCCATGTCCAGTTCTAACTGTTGCTTCCTGACCTGCATACAGATTTCTCAAGAGGCAGGTTAGGTGGTCTGGTATTCCCATCTCTTTCAGAATTTTCCACAGTTTATTGTGATCCACACAGTCAAAGGCTTTGGCATAGTCAATAAAGCAGAAATAGATGTTTTTCTGGAACTCTCTTGCTTTTTCCATGATCCAGCGGATGTTGGCAATTTGATCTCTGGTTCCTCTGCCTGTTCTAAAACCAGCTTGAACATCAGGGAGTTCACGGTTCACATATTGCTGAAGCCTGGCTTGGAGAATTTTGAGCATTACTTTACTAGCGTGTGAGATGAGTGCAATTGTGCGGTAGTTTGAGCATTCTTTGGCATTGCCTTTCTTTGGAATTGGAATGAAAACTGACCTTTTCCAGTCCTGTGGCCACTGCTGAGTTTTCCAAATTTGCTGGCATATTGAGTGCAGCACTTTCACAGCATCATCTTCCAGGATTTGAAACAGCTCAACTGGAATTCCATCACCTCCACTAGCTTTGTTCTTAGTGATGCTTTCTAAGGCCCACTTGACTTCACATTCCAAGATGTCTGGCTCTAGATTAGTGATCACATCCTCATGATTATCTGGGTCGTGAAGATCTTTTCTGTACAGTTCTTCTGTGTATTCTTGCCACCTCTTCTTAATATCTTCTGCTTCTGTTAGGTCCGTACCATTTCTGTCCTTTATCGAGCCCATCTTTGCATGAAATGTTCCCTTGGTATCTCTAATTTTCTTGAAGAGATCTCTAGTCATTACCCTTGTGTTGTTTTCCTCTATTTCTTTGCATTGATCGTTGAAGAAGGCTTTCTTATCTCTCCTTGCTATTCTTTGGAACTCTGCATTCAGATGCTTATATCTTTCCTTTTCTCCTTTGCTTTTCGCCTCTCTTCTTTCACAGCTATTTGTAAGGCCTCCCCAGACCGCCATTTTGCTTACTCTTACATTATTGAACCCTGACCATATGGCAATTCCCTGGCCTAGTTTTCCTGTCTCATTGTTCAGTGCTTTTTCACATGCTTTTTTTTTTTTTTTCCCATCTTCCATTTGTCATCTGGAAGACTCTTGCTCTTCCTTCAGGTATAACTGATATATCACTTCTGTTGACCCTTTGCCAATCCTGCAACCCCGATTAGGGTTAGTGTTTGACTTCTTGTCCTTACAACACTTTTTGTATATCTCAAAGATGATTTTTGCCCTATTTTATTATAACTACTTACGTGTTACTTTTCCTCAACTGATTGATAGACTCTTCTATTCACCAAATCTATGTTCCAGGAACTGTTCTCACCCCTCTTCATGTATCACTCATTTAATCCTTATAGCAACTTTATGAATTTACAATTGAAATATTTGAGGCACAGTATCTAGTCTACGGTCACACAGATAATAGGGGATAGAGATGTATTGTGAACCCAGACAGTTTTATTCTAGATTCTTTGCTTTTAATCACTATTCTCTACTAACACATTGGAATCACTAGTGAAATAGCAGAATGCTTTTTACATAGAAAAATGCTCAATAAACATTTGGTGATCGAACCAAAGAGACATGAAATGCCTTTGATTCCTTTTGGTAACCAAAAGGTATTACTGCATTGTTGTGTTTGGAGATACTTATTGCTGGGGTCAGTATTCCCATTGGTTTTATGATTTTTGAGGATATTTATGCGATAACATATTTTTCAAGTTTTTTCTTACTTTCAGCCTTCTCTGGAGGAGGGGCCAGTGATGATTCTGCATTGTTGGTTATTTTTTAATCATACAGGCTGTAATGCAACAATGACATGTCTACATTGATTTATGTTTCTTTGCCATCTTGGTCTTTTTGATCAGGCAGGTATGCAGCTTTGAAAGCCTCTTTTTTTTTTTTTTTTTTTGGTGAGCCAAGATCACAAACATGTTCCCAGGAAGAAGTGAATTTGCTAAGGAGAGAGAGAGATAAACTCCTTCAGAGAAGGACACACTGTTTTGGCTAATTGCACTATCCAGGGCTTTAAATGATATCCAAAAAGAGATCATTTGTCTCACATGGGTGAGCGTTTTGTTTTCTAGGAGGATCTTCCTCACCTGACTAGTTGAATCAGTGTGATTACTTTTCTGTCCAAAGTGAGAGTTTGAATGTTAACTGGCTGGGTAGAACAGGAAAGTCATATAACCTTTGCTAATTTTCCCATACAACAGATTTCTTTCTTTTTTTTTTTTTTTTTCTTCACTTCTGAAAATGAGGCTCCTCATTTTATCTTCCAAAGATAGTCACTTGTATGATTTGGGTTTCATTCTTTCAGAGGATCATTTAACTGAAGTAGGCTGCTGAGGGTCTGTTGCTTGGACACCCTGAATCCCAATTCACCATTTCCAATGGGCATTTTAATTCAGAATATTATTATGTGATGTTCCTTGTCTATTTCCTAGATACATTAAGATAGTTTTCAGTTTAAAATGCCTTTGTAAGATAAGAAATCTGCAGAAAAAAGAGTAGTAAAACAGCTTTTTAGAAAGCAGAAAGAGAAATACCTTTTTGCTTACCTTTTTTTTTCTTTTTTGAAAACAAAAAAATAAAAAATAGAGTTTTTTTTTTTTTTAATGGGTTGGGGAACTCCTTTATATTCCTGGAATAAAGGAAAAATACAGCCAAATTAGAGAGTAAAAATAATTACCCTAATATTCTCAAAAATCAACTGATTTGTTTAACATGTTTTATATAAAGGAAATAACACAACATTTAAAGGGCAAGAACACATGCTCTTTAAGTTGACAGACTTCTTGAAATAACCTTCAATGGACAAATACAGAAAAATAAAATAAATTTTGCAGTCTCAAAGATCTGTTTTTAGAGAGTCTTAAGGCTGTTCCTGTGTGGATCACAATAAACTGTGGAAAATTCTTCAAGAGATGGGAATACCAGACCACCTAACCTGCCATTTTTTTTTTTTTTTTCTTCACTTCTGAAAATGAGGCTCCTCCTTTTATCTTCCAAAGATAGTCACTTGTATGATTTGGGTTTCATTCTTTCAGAGGATCATTTAACTGAAGTAGGCTGCTGAGGGTCTGTTGCTTGGACACCCTGAATCCCAATTCACCATTTCCAATGGGCATTTTAATTCAGAATATTATTATGTGATGTTCCTTGTCTATTTCCTAGATACATTAAGATAGTTTTCAGTTTAAAATGCCTTTGTAAGATAAGAAATCTGCAGAAAAAAGAGTAGTAAAACAGCTTTTTAGAAAGCAGAAAGAGAAATACCTTTTTGCTTACCTTTTTTTTTCTTTTTTGAAAACAAAAAAATAAAAAATAGAGTTTTTTTTTTTTTTAATGGGTTGGGGAACTCCTTTATATTCCTGGAATAAAGGAAAAATACAGCCAAATTAGAGAGTAAAAATAATTACCCTAATATTCTCAAAAATCAACTGATTTGTTTAACATGTTTTATATAAAGGAAATAACACAACATTTAAAGGGCAAGAACACATGCTCTTTAAGTTGACAGACTTCTTGAAATAACCTTCAATGGACAAATACAGAAAAATAAAATAAATTTTGCAGTCTCAAAGATCTGTTTTTAGAGAGTCTTAAGGCTGTTCCTGTGTGGATCACAATAAACTGTGGAAAATTCTTCAAGAGATGGGAATACCAGACCACCTAACCTGCCTCTTGAGAAACCTATATGCAGGTCAGGAAGCAACAGTTAGAACTGGACATGGAACAACAGACTGGTTCCAAATAGGAAAAGGAGTACATCAAGGCTGTATACTGTCACCCTGCTTATTTAACTTATATGCAGAGTACATCATGAGAAATGGGGGGCTGGGAGAAGCACACGCTGGAATCAAGATTGCCAGGAGAAACATCAATAACCTCAGATATGCAGATGATGCCACTATTACGGCAGGAAGTGAACAGAAAGTGAAGAGGAACTAAACAGCCTCTTAATGAAAGTGAAAAGCCTCTTGATGAAAGAGGAGAGTGAAAAAGTTGGCTTAAAGCTCAACATTCAGAAAACAAAGATCATGGTATCTGGTCCCATCACTTCATGGGAAATAGATGGGGAAACAGTGGAAACAGTGTCAGACTTTATTTTGGGGGGCTCCAAAATCACTGCAGATGGTGACTGCAGCCATGAAATTAAAAGACGCTTACTCCTTGGAAGAAAAGTTATGACCAACCTAGACAGCATATTCAAAAGCAGAGACATTACTTTGCCAACAAAGATCCGTCTAGTCAAGGCTATGGTTTTTCCAGTGGTCATGTATGGATTTGAGAGTTAGACTGTGAAGAAAGCTGAGCGCTGAAGAATTGATGCTTTTAAACTGTGGTGTTGGAGAAGACTCCTGAGAGTCCCTTGACTTGCAAAGAGATCCAACCAGTCCATTCTGAAGGAGATCAGCCCTGGAATTTCTTTGGAAGGAGTGATGCTGAAGCTGAAACTCCAGTACTTTGGCCACCTCGTGCGAAGAATTGACTTATTGGAAAAGACTCTGATGCTGGGAAGGATTGGGGGCAGGAGGAGAAGGGGACGACAGATGGCATCACTGACTCGATGGACATGAGTCTGAGTAAACCCCGGCAGTTGGTGATGGACAGGGAGGCCTGGCTTGCTGAGATTCATGGGTTCACAAAGAGTCAGACACGACTGAGCAACTGAACTGAAGTGAACTGACTAAGGCTTTTCCTTTTGACCAGTTGATTTCTGGTTATGTTTATAGCTATAACTTACTTTTTCACAGCATTTTATGATTTCCTTTGGAAAGTTCTCAGTCATAGCACTTGATGCTCTAAATTGAAGTAACCCACTTGTATGATCATTGTTACAGCGTGACTATAAGCTCCAGGAAGATGGGGACTGGCTTTATCTTTGTATTTACAGTGCCCAGCACAGGATCTGGAATGGAACATACCTTCAAAATGTTACCACAATAACTCTGCAATTTATGTTACTTAACAACGTTGGGAATTTGCTTTTGTTTATGTATTTATGTAACAGATATTTATTGAATACTTGGTTTGAGCTGGACACTATGACAGGTGATGGGAACACAACAAAAACAAACAGATAAAATATTCCCAAGCTTTTATGCTTACCAGAGGAGACAGAAATAAACAATACTTATACTAAATTAGTAATTATTATGGTATGCTTGAATTTGGTGAGTTCTATGGAAAAACTAGGAAAGGTGACATGAGTCAGAAATGTGAAGAGAGTTTGAAGTATGATCATTGTAAAATGATCATATCATCTCATTGAGGAGGTGAGATTTGAACAACAACTTGAAGAAGGTTGAGGAGTCATCTATGTGGAAATGTGGAGAACGAGAGTTTAGGAAGAAGGAATAGCCATTGCAAATCCCATAAAGCTGAGGTGTATCTGACATTTAAGAGAAATAATGAGGAGGCCTTGTGGTGTGAAAATAGTAGGAGGTGAAATCAGACAGGTGAAAGGGAAATCTATCATATGAGAATCCTTAAAAACTTTGAGTTTTATCCTAAAAGAAATACTAATCCTGTTTTGAACAAGGTACAACATGATCTCTCTTACATTTTGAAAAGATTACCTTGGTGATTGTATTGATACTAGATTAGAACAGGGCACGGGGAGGGAGGGGGGTTCAGGATGGGGAACACGTGTATACCTATGGCGGATTTGTGTCTGTCTCTTATACACATCTAAACTGATTAATTTGGGGGTATTTTGGAACTGCCACAAAAAGAAAACACCTATATAAGTGATCACACAGATCGGATAAATTGCTTCATCTAAAGGGAGAGAGAGTTTAATAATGCTCAATGTCCCCACAAATATATATTCTCTCATTACAGAAATTAGCTACTTCATGTAAGATTTACTAACGGGGAGGGAGGGGGGTTCAGGATGGGGAACACGTGTATACCTGTGGTGGATACATGTTGATGTATGGCAAAACCAGTACAATAATGTAAAGTAATTAACCTCCAATTAAAATAAATAAATTTATTTAAAATAAATAAATAAATAAAAAACTAAAAAAAGAAGAAAAAAAAGAATAGGGCAGACAAGTAGACTAGTTAGGAATAGTTCAGTTGGGAAAAGATAATGGCTTGGATCAAAGTGATATATGTGGAATTAGTGAGGAGTAGTTGGATTCTAGATGTATTTGAAAGAATTCCTTTTTTTTCTAATGCTGGATCATATTTTAATCATTATATAAATGTGACTTTCCTCTTACAGAATATGCTATGTTTCAAACTGAATGACAGGAAGAGATATTGGTATCTTTACTATAGATTTTAACAAGTAACACTTGCCTTAAAAATTTTTTTGGGGGGGTATAGTTGATTTACAATGTTGTGTTAAATTTCAGGTATATAACAAAGTGAATTAGTTATACATATACATATATCTACTCATTTTTAGATTCTTTTCCCATATAGGTCATTATAGAGTATTAAATAAGAATTTCCTGGACCATCCCCATGGAAAAGAAATGCAAAAAAGCAAAATGGCTGTCTGGAGAAGCCTTACAAAAAGCACTGAAAAGAAGAGAGGCGAAAAGCAAAGGAGAAAAGAAAACATATAAGCATCTGAATGCAGAGTTCCAAAGAATAGCAAGAAGAGATAAGAAAGCCTTCTTCAGCAATCAATGCAAAGAGATAGAGGAAAACAACAGAATGGGAAAGACTAGAGATCTCTTCAAGAGAATTAGAGATACCGAGGGAACATTTCATGCAAAGATGGGCTCGATAAAGGATAGAAATGGTGTGGACCTAACAGAAGCAGAAGATATTAAGAAGAGGTGGCAAGAATACACAGAAGAACTGTACAGAAAAGATCTTCACAACCCAGATAATCATGAGGATGTGATCTCTAATCTAGAGCCAGACATCTTGGAATGTGAAGTCAAGTGGGCCTTAGAAAGCATCACTAAGAACAAAGCTAGTGGAGGTGATGGAATTCCAGTTGAGCTGTTTCAAATCCTGGAAGATGATGCTGTGAAAGTGCTGCACTCAATATGCCAGCAAATTTGGAAAACTCAGCAGTGGCCACAGGACTGGAAAAGGTCAGTCAAAGAAAGGCAATGCCAAAGAATGCTCAAACTACCACACAATTGCACTCATCTCACATGCTAGTAAAGTAATGCTCAAAATTCTCCAAGCCAGGCTTCAGCAATATGTGAACCATGAACTTCCAGATGTNAGTGGCCACAGGACTGGAAAAGGTCAGTTTTCATTCCAATCCCAAAGAAAGGCAATGCCAAAGAATGCTCAAACTACCACACAATTGCACTCATCTCACATGCTAGTAAAGTAATGCTCAAAATTCTCCAAGCCAGGCTTCAGCAATATGTGAACCATGAACTTCCAGATGTTCAAGCTGGTTTTAGAAAAGGCAAAGGAATCAGAGGACAAATTGCCAACATCCACTGGATCATGGAAAAAGCAAGAGAGTTCCTGAAAAACATATATTTCTGCTTTATTGACTATGCCAAAGCCTTGGAGTATGTGGATCACAAGAAACTGTGGAAAATTCTTCAAGAGATGGGAATACCAGATCACCTGATCTGCCTCTTGAGAAATCTGTATGCAGGTCAGGAAGCAACAGTTAGAACTGGACATGGAACAACAGACTGGTTCCAAATAAGAAAAGGAGTCCGTCAAAGCTGTATATTGTCACCCTGCTTGTTTAATTTATATGCAGAGTACATCATGAGAAACACTGGGCTGGAGGAAGTACAGCTGGAATCAAGATTGCCAGGAGAAATATCAGTAACCTCAGATATGCAGATGACACCACCCTTATGGCAGAAAGTGAAGAGGAACTAAAAAGCCTCTTGATGAAAGTGAAAGAGGAGAGTGAAAAAGTTGGCTCAAAGCTCAACATTCAGAAAACTAAGATCATGGCATCTGGTCTCATCATTTCATGGGAAATAGATGGAGAAACAGTGTCAGACTTTATTTTATTCAGCTCCAAAATCACTGCAGATGGTGATTGCAGCCATGAAATTAAAAGATGCTTACTCCTTGGAAGGAAAGGTATAACCAACCTAGATAGCATATTGAAAAGCAGAGACATTACTTTGTCAACAAAGGTCCATCTAGTCAAGGCTATGGTTTTTCCAGTGGTCATGTATGGATGTGAGATTTGGACTGTGAAGACAGCTGAGCACCGAAGAAATGATGCTTTTGAACTGTGGTGTTGGAGAAGACTCTTGAGAGTCCCTTGGACTGCAAGGAGATCCAACCAGTCCATTCTGAAGGAGATTGATCCTGGGTGTTCTTTGGAAGGAATGATGCTAAAGCTGAAACTCCAATACTTTGGCCACCTCATGCGAAGAGTTGACTCATTAGTAAAGACTCTGATGCTGGGAGGGATTGGGGGCAGGAGGAGAAGGGGACGACAGAGGATGAGATGGCTGGATGGCATCACCAACTCGATGGACATGAGTTTGAGTGAACTCCGGGAGTTGGTGATGGACAGGGAGGCCTGATGTGCTGCATTCATGAGGTCACAAAGAGTCAGATACAACTGAGTGAACTGAACTGAACTCCAGGGGATCTTCCCGACCCAGGGATTGAACCTGTGTCTCTTGCATCTTCTGCACTGGCAGACTGATTCCTTACTTCTAGCACCACCTGGGACATCCACTCTCCTCATTAAAGACCAACAATCCCAGCCTGCAAGGCAATATCATTATTTAGAGTCCACACTTTTTCTGGGTTCATAGCCCACACTTTTTCTGTTGCTTATAGGCTCTGTAACCATGAGCAAGTTACTCAACCTCTCTGTGCCTCAGTTTTCTCCTGTGTAAAATGGAAACAATAATAGAACCTACCTCATTGGGTTGCTCTAAGATTACAATAAATATTGACTATTATTAGCCTTACAACTTTTGCTCAACATAAGTTTAAGTAGCTGAAAAGAGATAGACAAAATCCTGGTGGACCAGTTATATGTCAGGGGTTATTACAAAACCACATAATTCATCTTCCAACCAGCAGATCCCTCCCTACCCTCAAGCTACATGAAGTAACTCCTTGTTGAAAGAGCAAGAGCTTTGGACTCAGAAAGACTTGGGTTCAGCTCTTACTTTACCACCTCCTCTGTGGCCTTGGCAAGCTCCTTGACCTCTTTGAGCTTCAGTATTCTGTTTTGTAATATAGACCCAATTATATCCAACTGACAGGATTGTTAGGAATAAAGGAGATAATTATATAAAACATACATGTTGGTATTTCTTGCTGCTGCTGCTGCTGCTGCTGCTAAGTCACTTCAGTTGTGTCCGACTCTGTGTGACCCCATAGACGGCAGCCCACCAGGCTCCCCCATCCCTGGGATTCTCCAGGCAAGAATACTGGAATGGGTTGCCATTTCCTTCTCCAATGCATGGAAGAGAAAAATGAAAGTGAAGTCGCTCAGTCTGTCCAACTGTTAGCGACCCCATGGACTGCAGCCCACCAGGCTACTCCGTCCATTGGATTTTCCAGGCAAGAGTACTGGGGTGGGGTGCCATTGCCCTCCCCAGGTATTTCTTGCTAGACTGTTCATTCTAGCAAAGTCTTGCTCAAGAAGAGAAGTCAGACCTTTGGCACCAAGTTGGTCAAACATTAATTAAAGGCAGCCTCTCTTGCTCAATCTCTACCAAATGACACCACATATTTGTGTCAGTAAAATTTCTTTCCATTCTAACTTATCAAGTCATTAATTAAAGGCATAAGTAAATTTTAATCACTTTCAGGGCACTTCCTATGGGGAACTTAAGCTTATACCACAGGCAAATGAGCATCATACTTTGAGTTCAAAGCAACCTAGGTTCTCCTTTGTGACTTTGAGCAAGTTATTCAACTTTCCAGGGTAACTTAAAAGTTGGGGAAAACAATATCCACCCCTAGAGAGTTTTGTGATGACTAAATGATGTAATATATAACCCACACTGATTCTTTTCTGTCTTTCTCCTTTTAAAATAGTCCAGATATCTCTCTTCCCCTCTAAGCTTAACCCCTCCTTCTGTGTTTTGGTTTCTCAGCTCCTCCCTGACTTCTAAGAAATTCCACTCCAATAGTCATCCACTCTTTTCTATATCTTCTTCCCATCACTCCCTCTACCAGCTCATTCCACTCATTTCCATCAATGTTTACATGCTTAAGTCTTCCTATTAGAAGAAAAAATACTCCCTCATATCCGTATTTCATTGCTCACCTCCTCCTTCTCAACTCT
Source organism: Oreotragus oreotragus (assembly GCA_006410675.1). NCBI lineage: Eukaryota > Metazoa > Chordata > Mammalia > Artiodactyla > Bovidae > Oreotragus > Oreotragus oreotragus. The sequence goes on along the minus strand of SJYX01008092.1, from coordinate 78,437 downwards.
TCCTGGTCTACCTACACCATTCTACCAAAAATATTTTCACTGAATTAACCTACCAAAAAGCTCCCTCCAACAGATAATTTTTAGCCTTTAATCTATTTACCTTTCAGCAGGATTTACTATTGTTGGCTATTCCTTTTTTTAAAACATTCTCCCTTTGGATTACACAAGGTCAAATTCTTCTGATTTTCTTCCTACCTCTCAGGTTTACTCATAGTATCGCTTGTTGGCATTTCCTCTTCTTCAAATGTTGATCTTTCTTAAGGATATTGCCTAGGCCTTCTTCTTTTCCCACACTAACTCTGCCTTGGGTAATTTTATTTACCACACCTCCTTTCCCATTCAGTTACTATCAGCGTAGTAACAACCCCACTTGGATGAACCACAGGCCTCTCAAACTCAGCATAAAATCTGCAGTTATGAATTTCCAGTCTGGTATGCGTCTTCCCTGGGAGCTCAGACGGTAAAGAATCTGCCTGCAATGTGGGAGACCCAGGTTCGATCCCTGGGTTGGGAAGATCTCTTGGAAAAGGAAATAGCAACCCGCTCCAATATTCTTGCCGAGGGGAAATCCCATGGACAGAGAAGCCTGGCGGGCTACAGTCCCTAGGGTTGCAAAGAGTTGGATATGACTGAGCAATTAACACTTTCACTTTCACAGTCTGGCATGTAAGAAGCTTGGAAGTCACCACTTCATCTTAACAAGTAAAAAGCCAAACTAACTGAAAAATCAACAGCTCTTCTTAGATCCATGGGAGAAGTCATGTCACAGGTAAAACCACTACTCCCCAAATTGGATAGGTCAATAGGAGAATATAGAGAATCACAACTGACTACAATAGAAAAGTCCATAAAAATCAGTGTCAACGTAGGAAAATCTGAACTGTAACTGACAAACTCCTGGAGGCTCAATGTGGGCAAGTCTGAGAGAGAAAAACTCCAAGGAGGCCCAGGCATTGGGAGGCCCCAACACTTCTAAAAAGTTTACCTCCTGAAGTTCCACCAGGTTCTCACAGTGAATACTGGAGAAAAATCCCAAAGTGCTTCCAGCAGGGGGAAGAGAAACAGAACCATTATGAAATATTCCAGAGTATTCTGCTTTTCTTAACAAGATGTGTCCTCAGAAAAAACCTATTAAACCAGAGTTTTCTGGGTTTTATCAGAGCCTAACTGACCTGAGGGAAGGGAAATACCCGTCTCGAGCTGACTCTAGCCTTCCACAGTTAAGACAAGGAAATGCTAAACTTCAGCCTACTCCAGCCACCCTGTCCCACCTTAAGGGAGGTAGGAAGGAACTGGGAAGTGTGTGCAGAGCTCACAGACTAGGGTCACAGGCTCACTGAAAGACTGAGACAAACCAGGACTACAGACTGCTTCCCTTCCCCCGCCCCCACCTTACTACGACGTGGAAAATAACAGTGATAGTCACACAGTCAGGTCCAACTTTTTGCGACCCCATGGACTGTAGACCCCAGGCTCCTCTGTCCATGGGATTCTCCAGGCAAGAATACTGGAGTAGGTAGCCATTCCCTTCTCCAGGAGATCTTCCCAACCCAGGTCTCTTGCATTGCAGGCAGATTCTTCACCATCTGAGCCACCAGGGAAGCCTACTTTACTAAAGGCCTATTTCCTTTTACCTAGTACATCATATCTGGGTATCAAGAAGGAATTATAAGACAAACTAAAAACAAAAAAATACAGTATGAAAAGACAGAGCAAGAATCAGAACCAGACAATCTAAAAGCACTAGACCCAGATGGTTTCAGCGGTGAATTCTATCATATACGTAAGGAAATACATCAGTTCAGAATATAGAAGCAGTGGGAATACTTCCTAACTCATTTTAGGAGGCCAGCATTACCCTAAGAAGAAAACCAAACAAAAGCATTACAAGAAAACAAACTACAGACCAATATAGCTCATGAACACAGATTCAATAATCTTCAACAAAATATAGTTGACTCTTGAACAACACAAGTTTAAACTGCCCAGGTCCACTTATGCATGTATTTTTTTTCTAATAAATATGTGCTATGGTACTACATGATCCACAGTCGACTGAATCCATAGATGTGGAACTATAGATACAGAGAGCTGACTATATAAAGTTAAACACAGATTTTTGACTGCAGGGACGGTTAGTGCCCTTAAGCCTCATACTGTTCAAGGGCCAACTATATTAGCAAATCAAACTCAACAATGTATAAAAAGAATTATATACAATGACCAAAGGAGATCTATCCCAGATTGGCAAGGTTGATTCAGCACTCAAAAAACAAGTAATCTACCAAATCAGGTTAAAGAAAAATAATATCACTAATCATATCAATAGATACAGAAAAAGCATTTGATAAAAATCTAGCACCTATCCATAACAAAAACTATCAATAAACTAGGAATAGAGGGGAATTTTCTCAACTTGACAAAGAACATCAACCAAAAAACCCTATAGCTAATATGCTTAATGCTGAGAAACATGAAGCTTTCCCACAGAGAAAGAATTTCCCAAGAAGAAGGTAAAAATGTCCCCTATCACCACTGCTTTTCAACATCATATTGAAAGTTCTAGCTAATGCAATAAGCCGAGGAAAGTAAATAAAAGATATTCAGATTGGAAAGGAAGAAATAAAATTGCTTTTGTTTGTAGATGACATAATCATCTATGTAGAAAATCCAAAAGAACTGACAAAAAATATCCTAGAATTAATAAGTGATTATAGCAAGGTTGCAGGATACATGGTTAATATAAAAAAGTCAATTGTTTTCCCATATGCCAGCAATTGGGCTGCTGTCTATGGGGTCACACAGAGTCGGACACAACTGAAGTGACTTAGCAGCAGCAGTAACAGAAGCAGAAGATATCAAGAAGAGGTGGCAAGGATACATAGACGAACTACACAAAAAAGATCTTCATGACCCAGATAACCACAATGGTGTGATCACTCACCTAGAGCCAGACACCCTGGAATGTGAAGTCAAGCGGGCCTTAAGAAGCATCACTACAAACAAAGCTAGTGGAGGTGATGGAATTCCAGTTCAGCTATTTCAAATCCTAAAAGATGATGGTGTAAAAGTACTATACTCAATATGCCAGCAAATTTATAAAACTTAGCAGTGGTCACAGGACTGGGAAAGGTCAATTTTCATTCCAATCCCAAAGAAAGACAATGCCAAAGAATGTTCAAACCACCTCACAATTGCACTCATCTCACATGCTAGCAAGGTAATGCTCAAAATTTTCCAAGTCAGGCTCCAATAGTACATGAACTGAGGACTTCCAGATGTTCAAGCTGGATTTAGAAAAGGCAGAGGACTCAGCGATCAAATTGCCAACATTCACTGGATCATAGAAAAAGCAAGATAATTCCAGAAAAACATCTATATCTGCTTCACTCTAAAGCTTTTGACTGTGTGGATCACAGCAAACTGTGGAAAATTCTTAAAGAGACAGGAATACCAGACCACCTTACCTGCCTCCTGAGAAACTTGTATGCAGGTCAGGAAGCAACAGTTAGAACTGGACATGGAACAATGGACTGGTTCAAAATTGGAAAAGGATTACATCAAGGCTGTATATTGTCACCCTGCTTATTTAACTTATATGCAGAGTATATCATGTGAAATGCCAGGCTGGATGAAACACAAGCTGGAATCAAGATTGCCAGGAAAAATATCAATAACCTCAGATATGCAGATGACAGAAAGCAAAGAGGAACTAAAGAGCCTATTGATGAAGGTGAAAGAGGAGAGTGAAAAAGCTTGCTTAAAACTCAACATTCAAAAAACGAAGATCATGGCATCCAGTTCCATCATGATGGAGAAATACAGGAAACAGTGAGATAATTTATTTTGAGGGGCTCCAAAATCACTGCAGATGCTGACTGCAGCCATGAAATTAAAAGATGCTTACTCCTTGAAAGAAAGGTATGGCCAACCTAAACAGTGTATTAAAAAAGAAGAAACATTATTTTGCTGACAGAAGTCTGTATAGTCAAAGCTATGGTTTTTTCAGTAGTCATGTCTGGATGTGAGAGTTAGACCATAAATAAGGCTGAGCTCTGAAGAATTGATGCTTTTGAACTGTGGTGTTTGAGAAGACTTTTGAGAGTCCCTTGGACTGCAAGGAGATCACACCAGTAAATCCTAAAGGAAATCAGTCCTGAATATTCATTGGAAGGACTGATGCTGAAGCTCAAGCTTCAAAATTTTGGCCACTTGATGTGAAGAGCCAACTCGTTAGAAAAGACCCTGATGCTGGGAAAGACTGAAAGCAGGAGGAGAAGGGGACGACAGAGGATGAGATGGTTGGATGGCATCACCAACTCAATGGACATGAGTTTGAGCAAGCTCTGGGAGATGGTGAAGGACAGGGAACCCTGGCGTGCTGCAGTCCATGGGTTTGCAAAGAGTTGGACACGACTGAGCAACTGAACATCAAATATAAGTAATGAACAAGTGGAAGATGAAATTAAAAATATAATACCACTTACAATAGCACCCTCCCAAAATGAAATACTTAGATATAAATCTAACAAGATATGTAAAAGATCTCTATGAGGGGCTTCCCTGGTGGCTCAGTAATATAGAATCTGTCTGCCAGCGCAGAAGACGTGAGTTTGATCCTGGTCTGGGAAGATCCCACACGCCACAGAACAGCTAAGCCCATGTGCCACAGCTACTGAGGGCCTGTGCTCTAGAACCCATGCTCCATAACAAAAGCTACTACAGTGAGAAGCCCACACCCCACAGCTGCAGAGTATCCCTCACTTGCCACGAGTAGAGGAAAGCTCGCACACACCACAGCTGCAGAGTATCCCTCACTTGCCACGAGNTGCTTTTGAACTGTGGTGTTGGAGAAGACTCCTGAGAGTCCCTTGACTTGCAAGGAGATCCAACCAGTCCATTCTGAAGGAGATCAACCCTGGGGTTTCTTTAGAAGGAATGATGCTAAAGCTGAAACTCCAGTACTTTGGCCACCTCATGCGAAGAGTTGACTCATTGGAAAAGATCATTTGCACCCTCTTTTTAGATTCCACATATCAGCAATAGCATATGATATTTGTCTTTCTGTGTCTACTTACTTAACTTAGTATGACAGCCTTTGGGTCCTTCCATGTTGTGGCATATGGCATTATTTTGTTCTTTTTTATGGCTGAGTAATATTCCATTGTATATGTGTTCTACATCTTTTACCCATTCCTCTGTTGATGGACATTTAGGTTTCATCCATGGCCTGTTGTAAACAGGTACATGTATCTTTTTGAATTATGATTTTCTCCACATACATGCCCAAGAATTGGATTGCTGGATCATATGGTAGCTCTACTTATTTATTTATTTTTTTAGGGAATCTCCATACTTTTCTCTGTAGTGACCATACTAGTTTACAGTCCCACCAACAGTATAAGAGGGTTCCCTTTTCTCCACACCCTCTCCAGCATCTACTGTTTGTAGATTTTTTAAAAAGTTTTATTTATTTTTGACTGCACTGGGTCTTTGCTACGTGCAGACTTTCTCTAGTTGCGTTGAGCAGAGGCTACACTGTAGTTTCAGTGCATGGGCTTCTCACTGTGGCAGCTTCTCTTGTTGCAGAGCACAGGCTCTAGGGCATATGAGCTTCAGTAGTGGTGACCCGCGGCATGTGGAATCTTCCCAGCCCAGGGATAGAAGTCTGGCAGGCACATTCTTAACCACTGAACCACCAGAGAAGGCCTGTTTGTAGATTTTTGATGATGGCTGTTCTGACTTCTGAGAGGTGATCCTCCACTGTAGTTTCCATTTGCATTTCTCTAATATTATGATGTGAGCATCTTTTCATGAGCTTGTTGGCCATATATATATCTTCTCTGGAGAAATGTTTATTTAGATCTTTGACCAATGTTTTTTTTTGTTTGAGTTTTTTTTTTTTTTGGTACTGAGATGCATAGACTTTATATTTTGGAGATTAATCCCTTTTCAGTTGCTTTGTTTGAAGATATTTTCTCCCATTCTGAGGGTTGTGTTTTTGTTTTGTTTATGGTTTCCTTTACTATACAAAAGCTTTTAAGTTAAATTAGGTCCCATTTGTTGATTTTTACCCTAGGAGATGGACCAGAAAAGATCTTGCTGCGATTTATGTCAGAGAGTGTTCTTCCTGTGTTTTCCTCTAAGAGTTTTATGGTATCTGGCTTTACATTTAGGTTGCTAATACATTTTGAGTTTATTTTTGTGTATGTTATCAGAGAATATTCTAATTTCATTTTTTTATATATGTAGCTGTCCAGTTTTCTTAGGGCTACTTACTAAGGACTATCATTTCCTCATTGTATATTGTTGAATCCTTTGTCATAGTGAGGGCTTCCCTGGTGGCTTAGAGGTTAAAGAGTCTGCCTCCAATGTGGGAAACCCGGGTTCGATCCCAGGGTCGGGGAGATCCCCTGGAGAAGGAAATGGCAACCCACTCCAGTACTCTTGCCTGGAGAATCCCATGGACAGAGGAGCTTGATAGGCTACAGTCCACGGGGTCACAAAGAGTCGGACATGACTGAGTGACTTCACTTGTCATAGTGAGCACAGGTATGTGGGTTTATATCTGGACTTTCTATCATGTTCCATTGATCTCTCTTTCTGTTTTTGAGCCAGTATCATTGTGTTTGATTTCTGAAGCTTTGCAGTATAGTCTGAAGTCAGAGCTCTATTTTTCTTTCCCAGGATTTTTTTTTTGGCTATTCAAGGCCTTTTGTGTTGCTATAAAAACTATAAGTTTTTTCTTGTTATTCTTGTTCAGTTGCTCAGTCATGTCTGACTCTTAGCGACACTATGGACTGCAGCATGTCAAATTTTCCTGTCCATCATTTCCTAGAGTTTTTTCAAACTCATGTCCATTGAATCAATGATGCCATCCAACCATCTCATCCTCTGTCATCCCCTTCTTCTCTTGCCTTCAGTCTTGCCCAATATCAGGGTCTTTTCCAGTGAGTCAGCGCTTTGCATCAGGGGGCCAAAGTACTGGAGCTTCGGCTTCAGCATCAGTCCTTCCAATGAATATTCATGGCTGATTTCCTTTAGGATTGACTGGTTTGATCTCCTTGGAGTCCAAGGGACTCTCAAGAGTTTTCTCCAACACCACAGTTTGAAACCTTCAGTTCTTTAGCGCTTAGCCTTCTTTATGGTCTAACTGTCACATGTGTACATGACTACTGGGAATACCATAGCTTTGACCAGACAGACCTTTGTCAGCAAAGTAACATCTCTGCTTTTTAATACACTGTCTAGATTTGTCATAGCTTTTCTTCCAAGGAGCAAGCGTCTTTTAATATCATGGCTGCAGTCACCATCCACATTGATTTTGGAGCCCAAGGAAAAGTCTGTTACTGTTTCCATTATTTCCCAATCGATTTGCCATGAAATGACAGGACTGGACACCATGATCTTAGTTTTTTGAATGTTGAGTTTTTCACATTCAAATTTCTTGGTATACAGTTGCTTCTAGTAATCTCTTATACTCCTGAATGTTGAATTTTTTCTAATTCTTTGAAAAAATGCCATTGATAATTTGATAGAGATTCCATTGAATTTATAGATTGTAGATTTCTTTGGGTAGTAGAGTCATTTTGGCAATATTGATCCTTATGATTCAGGAACATGGTCTATCTCTCCCTCTGTGTCTTCTTTGATTGTCTTCATCAATGTCTTTTAGTTTTCTGAGTGCAGGTCTTTTGCCTCCTTATGAAGGTTTATTCTGAGGTAATTCATTCTTTTTGATATGATGATAAATGGAATTGTTTCCTTAATTCCTCTTTGTGATCTTTCATTGTTAGTGTATAGGAATGCAAGAGATTTCTGTGGATTAATTTTATATCCTGTAATCTTACCAAATTCATTGCTGAGCCATAGTAGTTTTCTGGTAGGATCTTTCGGATTTTCTATATATAGTATCATATCATCTACAAACAGTGACAATTTTACTTCTTTTCCAATTTGGGTTCCTTTTATTTCTTTTTCTTCTCTGATTGCTGTGGCTAACACTCCCCAAATTATGTTGCATAAGAATTCAAGAGAGGCTATTTTTGTCTTGCTCCTTATCCTAGAAGAAATGCTTTCAGTTTTTCACTGTTGAGTATGAAATTTGCTATGTGTTTGTCATATATGGCCTTTATTTTGCTGAGGTAGGTTCTCTCTATGCCACAATTTTTATTGTAAATGGGTACTGAGCTTTGTCAAAATCTTTTTTTGCATCTATTGAGATAATTCTATGATTTTAATTCTTCAGTTTATTAATATGGTATATCACATTGATTAATTTGCATATGTTGAAGAATCCTTGCATCCCTGAGTTAAAACCCACTTGATTATAATGAATGATCCATTTAATGCGTTGTCTGATTCAGTTTGCTAGTATTTTGTTGAGGATATTTGCATCTATGTTCATTAGTGGTATTGGCCTATCATTTTCAGTTTTTGTGATATCTTTGTATGGTTTTGGTATCAGAGTGATGGTGGCCTCTGAGAATGATCTTTGGTGTGTTCTTTCCTCTGCAATGTTTTAGAAGAGTTTGAGAAGGACAGATGCTAACTCTTCTTAAAAGTTTTGATAGAATTCTCCTGTGATGCCATCTGGTCCTGAACTTTTGTTTGTTGGAAGTTTTAAAATTACAGTTTCAGTACTTATGGTTGATCTGTTTATGTTTTCTGTTTCTTCCTGGTTCAGTGTTGGTAGGTTGTACCTTTCTTAGAATTTGTCCATTTCTTCTAGGTTGTCAAATTTATTGGCATCTTGTTGCTTGCAGTAATCCCTTATGTTCCTAAAAGTATTCCTTGATGGATTAATCATCAATATAAAATTAAGATTCCAAGATGACTCCAGTAATTCTGGGCTGAAGCACTGACTAGGTAATTATATACATGATCTCATTTAATCTTTATAAGAATATTGTGAATAAAATATTTTTTAAAAATCTCCTTTGACAGACAAGAAAACTAAAGTCTACTGTGCTTAAGAAATATGCCCAAAGCTTTCAAATTAGGAAATGGCAGAGCTATGATTCGAGTTTATGTCTGTTTAACCTTTGGATTATGATCTTTCTAAGACAGTCTTCCCTAAAATTTGTACCTATGGCATTATACTATGGTTTTGGGATCAAAATTTCCACATCTCTCTTAATGAATGCCATTTTTCCCAAATGAAAATTTAATTTAAAAAGTAGTTACAGGATGGAGATATTTCTGGAGTGCTTTTAAGAAACAAATGCAAAACTACAAAAAAAACCCAGAGGGATCATACCTTCCGAGAAGGATCATACCTTCCGAGAAGGATAAGCACAGGGATTTTTACAAAGTGCAGGGATCTACAGATAATGTGAAAGTATTAGTTGCTCAGTCATATCCAACTCTTAGGGACCTCATGGACTGTAGCCCACCAGGCTCCTCTGTCCATGGGATTCTCCAGGCAAGAATACTGGAGTGGGTTGCCATTTCCTACTCCAACAGATAGTGTAGGTGAATTTAAAAACAAATATTTTAAAACACAGAAAAAAACAGTATACTGTGGATGGGAAGTAGCAAACTCAACAAATACTAGGCTACAACTCCAAAAATTTCTAAAGAGAAGATATAAGCGCATGTGTTTAAAATGATTAAAGGTGTAAAAGGAGGACTGAGAAAGTCAAGAAAAGTTATCATAAAAATAAATCGTATATGTTTATAAGAGAACCAAGTTGAACGTCTGAAAATGAAATATATACAATCATCAAAATGTATAACTCTGAAGTTAGGTTAAATTAAAAACTCTGAGACTGGTTTAAATATCTCATTATACAACTGAAGATAGATTAATGAAGTAGAAGACAGGGCTGAGGCATCACAGAGATGAATATAGATGAAATGTATAGAATAGAGAAGTTATATTAAGATGAAGAATTCCAGGAGACAGTCACATAGAGGCAATATTCGAAGTAATGACTTATGAAATACATGAATCTTTCATATTGTAAATACAACTCCTGTGAAATAACTAAAACTGTATCCTTCAAACTACTTCTCTCTGATATTTATTAATAACTGTGAAACTGCAGAATAACTATAAATAAAGAGAAGTTCTTCAAAACCATGAAGGAAAAAGATAATGTAAGAGAGTGATTGTTCTAATTTCTTGAATTTTGAGGAGAGAAAGGTACAGATATTTAAATTTATACTTTATGCCAAGTATTGATCTTTTAAAGTTTAAGGATAATAGCAGTAGAACATAAATAGAATGTAAACTTCCAAACTGACACAAAAAGAATAGAGACAAAAAAACTTGATTAGTGGAAGAGGAGGCAAGAGACACATGACAACAGAAAGATAATTAGGAAAAATAAGATGTTAAAAAGTCAGCAATTGCACCAAGGTAAATGGACTGTGCCACCGTTAAAATACAAAGCTATCTTACTGGATTAAAATTTTCTTTGATGAATAAAGTAAAATACCCAAGTTGAAATAGGTGGATTCGGATCTAGACTGTATGAATTATTTAACATTAATGAGATAACACAGATTGAGTCTGGCCTCTTAGCTCACTCTTTCATCCTGACACCATACTTAGTTTTATGACCTTAAGTAAATTACTTAATATCTCTGTATCTCAGTTTCCTCATAGTAAGGTGAGATTGATAATGTAGCTTAGCTTCTGGAGTTGTTATGTTTAAATGAGTTTACAGAATTTGGTAATTTGATGAGTTTTTGGCACATAGTAGTATAAAACAGTTAGCTGTTATTATCCATTTAATAGTAAATGAGCAGACTTTTCTAAGCAGAAAAGGTACACTGTTTCTTCTTTGTACATAAAATCATGTTTTCCTTTTACATTACCCACAGAAATATCCTAATACATTATATATATATTTTGGCTTGACAGTCTTAGTGATCACTTTATCCTGCCTCTTACAACAAAATGTGCTATACATGTATATATATATACATATTAAAAACTTATTTCCCATATCTTAAAAAGTAAAGATTAAAAACACTTCTGGAATAAGTTATTGGGCTATTATTAACATAATTGATAATAATTAGGTATATTACCAATTCTGATGCTTATGAAGCATAATAAAATTATCAAAATCCATCTCTTAATAAAATGAACTGAGCTATTCTTTTTTTTAAAAAAGCTATTCTGATAGGTGTGTGGTCATCATAGTTTTAATTTGTATTTCTTTGATAATAAATGGAGTTTGGCATATTTTATGGTTTGGGGAACTCATCTTTTATTGTGATGTGTCTATTCAAAATTTTTTGCTGATTTTCTGGTTGAATTGTTCATATTAATTTTGATTTGTAGAGCTCTTTGTACATTCTGGATGCAAGTCCTTTGTAGAGGTTGGCAAATATCCTCTCCCAGTCTGTGGCTTCCCTTTTCATGTCATAATAGTGTATTTCAAAAAATGAAAGTGTTTTTAATCCAATTATAATTTTTCTTGAATATTTCATGTTTTTGGTGTTCTATAGAAGAAATCTTTACCTAACCAAAGACTACAAATTTTTCCTTCATGTGAAAAAAATGAAAGTGTTTTTAATCCAATTATAATTTTTCTTGAATATTTCATGTTTTTGGTGTTCTATAGAAGAAATCTTTACCTAACCAAAGACTGCAAAATTTTCCTTCATGTGTTCTTCTGCAAGTTTTGTAATTATGATCTATTTTGGGTTAATTTCTACGTATGGTTTTAAGTAAGAATTTATCCTTATTTTCAGCACTATTTGTTGGAAAGACTTATAATTCCTCATTGAGTTGCCTTGCAAATCAAATGCTTATATATATGTAGGTCTATTTCTGACTCTGTTATCTGTTCCACTGATCTGTGTATCTATAGATCTATATATTGTTTTGAAATCAAGCTATCTTGATTGCTATAACTTCCTTTTTAACAGTTTTTTCTCTTCTTTATTAAATTGCTTTAATTATACTAGGTTCTTTGTATTTTCTTATACAATTAAACCAGTCAATTTCTACAAAAAGACTTCTGCGATTTGATTATCATTCTATTGAACCTGTATACATATATTTAGGAGAGTTGCCATCTTAACAATTTTGAGTCTTTCATCTCTGAACATGCAATATATATTTCCTTTTCCATAGGTATTTCTCAAATTCTCTCAGCAATATTTTGTAACTTTTATTGTAGAAGATCTGGACATCTAGTTAGACAAATTTCTAGGTGTTTTGTTCTCAAGTTTATGTTTCCATTTACTAGCTGGTACAATTGATTTTGCATTTATCTTGACTTTGTGTCTTATGACTTTGTTAAACTTGTTTCTTAGTTCAAGTAGTTTTTTTGTAGATGTTCTGAGATTTTTTTAAATGTAAACATTATCTTCTGTAAGGATATTTTAATTTCTTCTTTCATAGCTTTTATGTCTTTGATTTGTCTTTCTTGCTTTATTGCAAAGTTTAGTACTCCAGAATGATGTTGAATAGAAGTGATGAAGATGTACTTCCTTATTCTTGATCTCAGGGAGAAGCAATAAAATCTTAAAGTATTAAGTGAGGACAGGTCATGATGGAGAGTTCTGACAAAATGTGGTCCACAGGAGAAGGGAATGGCAAACCACTTCAGCATTCTTGCCTTGAGAAACTCATAAACAGTATGAAAAGGCAAAAAGATAGGGCACTGAAAGATGAACTCCCCAGGTCGAAGGTGCCCAATATGCTGCTGCAGATCAGTGGAGAACTAATCAAAAAGAATGTAGAGACGGAGACAAAGCAAAAACAACACCCAGTTGTGGATGTGACTGGTGACAGAAACAAGGTCCAAAGCTGTAAAGAGCAATATTGCATAGGAGCTGGAATGTTAGGTCCATGAATCAAGGCAAATTGGAAATGGTCAAACAGGATGTGGCAAGAGTGATCTGGAGGGATGATGTGGGGTGGGAGGTGGGAGAGGGGTTCATGTTTGGGAGTTCGTGTATTATTGCAAAGTTTAGTACTCCAGAATGATGTTGAATAGAAGTGATGAAGATGTACTTCCTTATTCTTGATCTCAGGGAGAAGCAATAAAATCTTAAAGTATTAAGTGAGGACAGGTCATGATGGAGAGTTCTGACAAAATGTGGTCCACAGGAGAAGGGAATGGCAAACCACTTCAGCATTCTTGCCTTGAGAAACTCATAAACAGTATGAAAAGGCAAAAAGATAGGGCACTGAAAGATGAACTCCCCAGGTCGAAGGTGCCCAATATGCTGCTGCAGATCAGTGGAGAACTAATCAAAAAGAATGTAGAGACGGAGACAAAGCAAAAACAACACCCAGTTGTGGATGTGACTGGTGACAGAAACAAGGTCCAAAGCTGTAAAGAGCAATATTGCATAGGAGCTGGAATGTTAGGTCCATGAATCAAGGCAAATTGGAAATGGTCAAACAGGATGTGGCAAGAGTGATCTGGAGGGATGATGTGGGGTGGGAGGTGGGAGAGGGGTTCATGTTTGGGAGTTCGTGTTAAAAAAAAAAAAAAGAGTGAATGTCGATATTTTAGAAATCAGTGAACTAAAATGGACTGGAATGGGTAAATTAAACTCAGATGACCATTATATCTACTACTATGGGAAAGAATCCCTTAGNGTGGGAGGTGGGAGAGGGGTTCATGTTTGGGAGTTCGTGTTAAAAAAAAAAAAAAGAGTGAATGTCGATATTTTAGAAATCAGTGAACTAAAATGGACTGGAATGGGTAAATTAAACTCAGATGACCATTATATCTACTACTATGGGAAAGAATCCCTTAGAAGAAATGGAGTAGCCATCATATTCAACAAAAGAATCCTATATGAGGTACTTGGATGCAGTCTCAGAAACGACAGAGTGATCTCTGTTCATTTCCAAGGTAAATCATTCTATATCATGGTAATCCAAGATTATGCCCTGACCAGTAATGCTGAAGAAGCTGAAGTTAAATGGTTCTATGAAGACCTATAATACCTTTTAGAACTAACACCCCCAAAAGATGTCCTTTTCATTATAGCAGACTAGAATGAAAAAGTAGGAAGTCAAGAAACACCCGGAGTAATAGGCAAATTTGGCCTTGGAGTACAGAATGAAGCAGGGCAAAGGCTAATAGAGTTTTGCCAAATGGTATGGAACTAACAGAAACAGAAGATATTAAGAAGAGGTGGCAAGAATACACAGAAGAATTACACAGAAAAGACCTTCATGACCCATATAACCATGATGATGTGATCACTCACCAGGAGCCAGACATCCTGGAATATGAAGTCAAGTGGACCTTAGGAAACATCACTATGAACAAAGCTAGTGGAGGTGATGGAATTCCAGTTGAGTTATTTCAAATCCTGAAAGATGATGCTGTGAAAGTGCTGCACTAAACATGCCAGCAAATTTGGAAAACTCAGCAGTGGCCACAGGACTGGAAAAGGTCAGTTTTCATTCCAATTCCAAAGAAAGGCAATGCCAAAGAATGCTCATACTACTGCACAATTGCACTCATCTCACATGCTAGTAAAGTAATGCTCAAAATTCTCCAAGCCAGGCTCCAGCAATACGTGAACTGTGAACTTCTAGATGTTCAAATTTTTTTTTAATTTTTACTTTATTTTGTTTTACAGTACTGTATTCGTTTTAAAAAAAGGCAGAGGAACCAGAGATCAAATTCCCAACATCCGCTGGATCAGTGAAAAAGCAATAGAGTTCCAGAAAAACATCTACCTATGTTTTATTGACTATGCCAAAGCCTTTGACTGTGTGGATCACAACAAAATGTGGAAAATTCTGAAAGAGATGGGAATACCAGACTATCTTACCTGCCTCCTGAGAAATATGTATGCAGGGCAAGAACCAACAGTTAAAACTGGAGATGGAACAACAGACTGGTTCCAAATAGGAAAAGGACTACATCAAGGCTGTGTATTGTCACCCTGCTTATTTAACTTATGTGCAGAGTACATCATGAGAAAACGCTGGGCTGGAAGAAGCACAAGCTGGAATCAAGATTGCCAGGAGAGAAATATCAATAACCTCAGAAGATGTGTATAAGAGACAGTTGTAGAGGTTAACAACAGACTGGTTCCAAATAGGAAAAGGACTACATCAAGGCTGTGTATTGTCACCCTGCTTATTTAACTTATGTGCAGAGTACATCATGAGAAAACGCTGGGCTGGAAGAAGCACAAGCTGGAATCAAGATTGCCAGGAGAGAAATATCAATAACCTCAGATTATGCAGATGACACTATCCTTATGGCTGAAAGTGAAGAAGAACTAAAGAGCCTCTTGATGAAAGTGAAAGAGGAGAGTGAAAAAGTTGGCTTCAAACTCAACATTCGGAAAACTAAGATCATGGCCTCCGGTCCCATCACTTCATGACAAATAGATGGGGAAACAGTGAAAACAGTGCCTGACTTTATTTTTTGGGGCTCCAAAAGCACTGCAGTAGTGACTGCAGCCATGAAATTAAAAGACACTTGCTCCTTGGAAGGAAAGCTATGACCAACCTAGATAGCATATTCAAAAGCAGAGATGTTAGTTTGCAAAAAAAACTTCCATCTAGTCAAGGCTATGGTTTTTCCAGTAGTCATGTATGAATGTGAGCTGGACTATAAACATAGCTGAGCACCGAAAAATTGATGCTTTTGAACTGTGGCATTGGCGAAGACTCTTGAGAGACCTTTGGACTGCAAGGAGATCAACCAGCCCATCCTAAAGGAAATCAGTCCTGGGTGTTCACTGAAAGGACTGATATTGAAGCTGAAATTCCAATCCGTTGGCCACCTAATGCGAAGAGCTGACTGATTGGAAAAGACCCTGATGCTGTGAAAGATTGAAGGCAGAAGGAGAAGGGGTCTCAGAGGATGAGATGTTTGTATGGCATCACCGACTCTATGGACATGAGTTTTGGTAAACTCCGGGAGTTGGTGATGGACAGGGAGGCCTAGCATGCTGCAGTCCATGGCGTTGCAAAGAGTCGGACATGACTGAACGCCTGAACTGAACTGAACTGGACTGAACTGATTAGCTTTAAATTTTGTGGGTGTTTTCTTTTTTTAAATGCATGCCACTTAACATTACAGAACATTTTCAAGTATTATTTGTTTCAGGAAAGCTTTTTTATGAATGTATGTTGGATTTTGTCAAATGTTTTTATCTGTACCTGCTGGATCATGAAAAAAGCAAGAGAGTTCCAGAGAAACATCTATTTCTGCTTTATTGACTATGACAAAGCCTTTGACTCTGTGGATCACAATAAACTGTGGAAAATTCTGAAAGAGATGGGAATACCAGACCACCTGACCTGCCTCTTGAGAAATCTGTATGCAGGTCAGGAAGCAACAGTTAGAACTGGACATGGAACAACAGACTGGTTCCAAATAGGAAAAGGAGTATGTCAAGGCTGTATATTGTCACCCTGCTTATTTAACTTATATGCAGAGTACATCAGGAGAAACGCTGGGCTGGAAGAAACTCAAGCTGGAATCAAGACTGCCGGGAGAAATGTCAGTAACCTCAGATATGCAGATGACACCACCCTTATGGCAGAAAGTGAAGAGGAGAGTGAAAAAGTTGGCTTAAAGCTCAACATTCAGAAAATTAAGATCTTGGCATCCGGTCTCATCACTTCATGGGAAAAAAATGGGGAAACAGTGGAAACAGTGTCAGACTTTATTTTTGGGGGCTCCAAAATCACTGCAGATGGTGACTGCAGCCATGAAATTAAAAGACACTTATAAAGAGCCTCTTGATGAAAGTGAAAGAGGAGAGTAAAAAAGTTGGCTTAAAACTCTACATTCAGAAAATTAAAATCATGGCATCCAGGCCCATCACTTCATGGCAAATAGATGGGGAAACAGTGACAGACTTATTATTTTTTGGTCTTCAAAATCACTGCAGATAGTGACTGCAGCCATGAAATTAAAAGATGTTTGTTCCTTGGAAGAAAAGTTATGACCCCACTACACAATATATTAAAAAGCAGAGACATTACTTTGCTAATAAAGGTCCGTCTAGTCAATACTATGGTTTTTCCAGTAGTCATGTATGGATGTGAGAGTTGGACTATAAAGAAAGCTGAGCCCCGAAGAACTGATGCTTTTGAACTGTGGTGCTGGAGAAGACTCTTGAGAGTCCCTTGGACTGTGAGGAGATCCAACCAGTCAATCCTAAAGGAAATCAGTCCTGAATATTCATTGGAAGGACTGATGCTGAAGCTGAAATTCCAATACTTTGGCCACCTGATGGGAAGAATTGACTCATTTGAAAGATCCTGNTTGGAGAAGACTCTTGAGAGTCCCTTGGACTGTGAGGAGATCCAGCCAGTCAATCCTAAAGGAAATCAGTCCTGAATATTCATTGGAAGGACTGATGCTGAAGCTGAAATTCCAATACTTTGGCCACCTGATGGGAAGAATTGACTCATTTGAAAGATCCTGATGATGGGAGGGATTGAGGGCAGAAGAAGGGGATGACAGAGAATGAGATGGTTGGATGGCATCACTGACTCACGGGACATGAGTCTGAGTGAACTCTGGGAGTTGGTGGTGGACAGGGAGGCCTGGCGTGCTGCGGTTCATGCGGTCGCAAAGGGTTGGACATGACTGAGTGACTGAGCTGAACTGAATAGCCAATACTGTGATAGTTTCAGGTGAACAGAGAAGGAACTCAGCCATACATAAACATGTATCCATTCTCCCCAAACTCCCCTCCCATGCAAGCTGCCACGTAACACTGCACAGAGTTCCCTGTGCTATACAGGGGATCCTTGCTGGTTACCATTTTAAATAGTGAAATAGCCAATACTGTGATAGTTTCAGGTGAACAGAGAAGGAACTCAGCCATACATAAACATGTATCCATTCTCCCCAAACTCCCCTCCCATGCAAGCTGCCACGTAACACTGCACAGAGTTCCCTGTGCTATACAGGGGATCCTTGCTGGTTACCATTTTAAATAGTGCAGTGTACTTGTCCATAAAGGGATTTTAAAATAAACAAGAAACAGTTCGGAATTCATAATTTTTTACCAGGCAGTCCATGGGGAAAAAATGAATTCTAGATCAAGTGGTAAGAGCTGTGATTTCTATCTTTGACATGAACCAGCTATATGACCTTGGCAAATCACTCCCTCTTGTTCTTCATTCTCTTCTCTTACTTTCTCTTTAAATGTGAGGCTTCCTTTCAGCCTCTCCAAAAAAAAAAAAAAAAAAAAAAAAGTCTTAAAGACTAACTGCTCAATAATTCCCCACTCATTGCTCTCTATAAATAAACTTTCAGGAGAATTTCCAATACTTCCTAGGGTAATTTTGCCAAATGATTATGATACAAGGGTACTCAAGGAAACTCTTCTGAACTGTTTTCAATTATAGTCTTTTCCTAGTTGTTTGCCATTGTGTTGGCATTTATCTATTGACTAATCTGGGTTAATCTTAAAATGTAGTATTTCTTTTACAAAAAAAATGCTTTGAGACTTTGTATTCTTTTCAAAAGGTAGTTTACAAGTGTTGATAAGTATCAGCATGTGTTGTGCTTAGTATCAACATGCATGCATGCATGCTAAATCGCTTTAGTAGAGGGTGATTCTTTGCGACCCTATGTATTGTAGCCCGCCAGGCTCCTCTGTCCATGGGACTGTCCAAGCAAGAATACTGGAGTGGTCGGCCATGCCCTCCTCCAGAGGATCTTCCCAAACCAGGGATCAAACCCTCATCTCATATGTCTCCTGCACTGGCAGGCAAGTGCTTTACCACTAGCGCCACCTGGGTAGCACGAATATCAATATACATGTCCCATTTCTGTTAAAACATGAAGAAGCACTCTATGTTTAACATTTACACAAAACTTTCACAATGGAGGCTGTGGCCATGGGTATCTTGTTCAGTGTTAAATTTTTAGTCTGCTAAACAAAACACGTGACACCCAAAATGTGCTCAATAAATATTGATAACAGAAAGTGAGGTGGACTACCACGGCTAAAAGTAAAGGTATGAAGGAAGAACCAAACTAGTAGTCAGTAAGAATGAGTGCTGCCCCCGCGACTTGAGAAGTTCAGGAAAGCCTAGCATGGAACAAAAATAGAAACAGACTACTCAGTGAGAAAGAAAAGAACATAAATTGGCAAGCCTTCCCATCTTAATCTTCTTTTCATCTGGAAGCAGTTTTCGTTGCAATTCAAAACACTGTCCTGCTAATATGGACATCCTGCCAGCTAAAGGGAAAAGGCTTTTTTTTTACTATGTTGCTTCCAGAAAGGAGTCCTTATTCTCCATTCTCTGGATGGCAACAAGAAAGCAGGAGCACAGGCCCGCCAACCTTCATTTTCCATCACACTTAAGTCTTCATAGCTGCTTATAGACAACCGGTTTTTGTGTTTTCTCCTTTTGTCTACAAAACTGCAATGGCCAATAGAAATAGACTGAAATAACTCAGTTCTATCACTCCATTGTAATTTCATATTTTGCCTGTTGAGTCTGAAAACATCCCTGTGTTCAAATACTCACATCTCTTCCTTAAGTTCAAAGTTACTTTGAATGGTTTGACTTAATATGCAAGAAGTCCATAATACCCTTCTGTGTCTCTTGGCTTAAGTCAGCCATTAGCAATTATCCATACTGAAAACCCAGCTCCAGAAGTAAGAAAATTTTTAAAGGGGTCATGACAGTAAAACGTTTTGTGAACTCAAGTGTTCAGAAATCTCAGAGGAGATTACACATAAATTAACTCTGACAGCCCTCTGGTTTTAGGTCTATATCACAAGTAATGATTGGAAGAAGAGGTAACTCATAGTGAGATAACCGGAGAACAGATAATCTCAGGTCAGTTTGCAAAAGTCCATTCTGCATTCTATTTTTTCCATTCTTGAGAAAATGTTCTTCTTTAGAGTTACTGCGACTTTTTGTGTCATGGAAATCACAAAATAGGGTAAGAGAGCTTGAAAAAAAATTTTTTTTCTGAATTCCTGAGATCCCAGCAATACATTATCTAAAAATAATATGATAATCTTACAGAGGATTTATTTGTTTTCTAATGTGAGAAACTTTCAGAGTAACTAATACATCCTCCTGCCAAAAGCTACAATTACACATTTATGCTTATTATCACTACTTTTTCATTTTCTCTGCAACTGAAATGTGTGCCTTACACCTGCTTTTTCTAACACATTGTTGGGTGCAAAATGATCAGTTTTGTAAAGAGTTGACCTTTAAACAACAGGGATTTGAATTGCACACGTTCACGTGCATGTGGATTTTTTTAAAAAATAGTAAATATTACACAATTTGTGGTTGGTTGAATTTGCAGATATCAAACCAGAGATAGAGAGGGTTGACTATAAGTTCTATCCAGGTTTCCAACTGGGTGGAGGGTTGGAACCTCTAATCTCCCTCCACAAATTTCAAGGGTCAGCTGTATTTCTTTCCAGGATCTCCCAGACTGCAGTCTGGAGGAATAAACAGGAAGATAAGACATAGAAAAAGGCAAATCCTGCTGGTGATGGCTATAGTAGTCCAAATGAAAAGTCACAGCGGGGGGGGGTGGTTTAGTTGCTAAGTCATGTCTGACTCCTGTGACCCCGCGGACTGTGCCGGCCAGGCTCCCCTGTCCGTGGGATTCTCCAGGCAAGAACACTGAAGTGGGTTGCCATTTCCTTCTCCAAGGGATGTTCCTGATGATTTACCACATAAGCTATGAGGGAAGCCCATTAAATCACTAATTAAAGATACAGAGGAATCAGCAATATTAAATAAAGGACTTTTCTCATTGAGAAAATGTAAATTTGGGGGAAGTTTTTAAGTGAACTTATTTACTAAGAATGGATGCTTAGTTGCTCAATCATGTCCGACTCTTTGTGACCCACGTTCCTCGGTCCATGGGATTCTCCAGGCAAGAACACTGGAGTAGGTTGCCATTTCCTTCTCCAATTTAATAAGAATAATTATTCATATTTTTAAAATGTGCAATATTCAGAATAATTCTCAATTTCTTCCAGTTTATTTTGGGACAGTAGTTTTTTAGAAAATCAAAAAGTCTTAAAACAACAGGGAAGAATTCATGCACTTATTTCACTGAAGTTTGAAACCATGGCAATATGTAGTTATATGAAATTAATCTTCTGGTTAAGTAGTCAGATTATTTCAGTTCTGTCATTTTATACATTCATCACAGTTAGTATGAATAAGTGTACCACCAGATTTCCGAGTGTCCAGGGGTTTAGACTTTGTGCTCCCAATGCAAGGGGCATGGAATTGATCCCTGGTTAGGGAAGAGCCCACAAGCTGTGCAGCCTACACACACACACACACACATATGTATATATATCAAGCTAAACTTTACAGATTTTCACAATCATTTTTTTGGAGATTGCCATTGATTAACAGAACTGGTCCTAATTACTTTAGCCACTGTTAAACACATGAACAACATAAAGACTTGAAAATACTGGCCATTCAACAAATATATTTATCAACTTGAATATGAATGTCTTTCAAACTACAATTTGTTTTCTAATTCATTTATCAAGTTTTCATTTGAAATTGCAAAAGGGAGGTATCACCTTAAGAGGTTCATTTTGGTTTCCAGTGTCAGTTTACTCTTTGATTTATCCTACTGACATTCTGGCTTGTTCTTTCTATTTCTCTCCTCTCTCCATCACAAAGCAAACTGCATTTCCCATCATCTGTCTGCTAACAATTAGTGTTAATGTGGTTAAATTGGGAATTATTCTGTGAACTACAGTCAGCAGCCATTTCCCCTCCCTGTTAATTTGATTCACCCCTTTTCTTCGATTTTCATTTTAATAATTATTTTATCATTTCACATTAATTCACTTTCAATAAATTAAATTAAATGCATCAAAGGACCTCAAAGTAAATTAGCTTTTTGCTAAGTTAGGTCTTAAAGATCCAAAAATGTGATTTTGTTTTTCACTCTGTAAATTATAAATATGCATTACACATTGGGAAACTAGCACTTTCAAATTCATTTTCCATTGCTTCTAAAATATCTGAGAATTCCTTCAAGGCCATAAGAAGCTACATCATGAATCCATTATGTTTTTTAGACTCAAAATCTTCATGAGGGAATTTTATTTTAGAAAATATTAGTTTCCTTGTAAAAAATTTAAAAACCATCGAATGATAAACATTTCATTCACAGGCTAAAAATCTGATTTTTAGCTGTCTCTTTTTCTAGGGAAAGAGTTCCCTAATTTAAAATGTAGCCTACTATTTTTTTTTATGGTTTTCAGTTTCTTTTTTAATTTTTATTTTTTAACTAATTTATTTTTGGCTACCACTCACAGCATGCAGGATTTAAGTTCCTTGACTAGGGATCAAACCTACACTCCCTGAAGTAGAACTGCTTGACTGCCGAGCAAGTTCCAATGTCCCCCTACTATTGCTTTCATTATTCTATCCTTATTATAATAATACAGAGAAAAAGATATTTCTTTATAAAAGTATAAGAGTTCCTTCCATCTGTTCTCATGGGGAAAATAATTCTTTCACTGCCCACTCCTCACCTTATATCCTTGGGACACAGAAACTTATGGATAATTTATTACAACAGATCTCTCAAAAACTTCTATAAAACTGAAAATCTGTCTCTAAGAAGACAAGACATTTCTTTATCCAGTCCTCTGTCAATGGGCATTTAGTTTGTTTTTACGTCTTGGCTGTTGTAAACAGCCAGGCAATGAACACTGCAATAGCCAAGACGTGGAATCAACCTAAATCTCCATCAACAGAGGAATGGATAAAGGCATGGCTCATATACACAATGAAATGCCACCCAGCCATTAAAAAGAATGACATACTGTCATCTGGATGGATGGAACCAGAGATCGCCGTACTGATGAAGTAGGTCACACAGAGGAGGAGAAATATCATATGGCATTCCCTTTGTGTGGGATCTAAAAAGAAATTATACAAATGAACTTATTTACAAGACAGAATGAGACTCACAGACTTGGAGAACAAACTGATGGTTGCCGGGGGTTAGGGGGGCGGGGACAGGAGGAGGGGATGGTTAGGGATATGGGGAATCAACGTGTACTTGGGCAAACTTCAGGAGAAGGTGAGGGACAGGGAGGCCTGGTGTGCTGCAGTCCATGGGGTCACAGAGGGTCGAGCAACTGAGCCACAGCAGCAGTGTACACAGTGGTATATTTAAAATGGGTACCCCACCCAATAAATAAATAAATAAATGAAATGGGTAACCAAGAGGGTCCTCCTGCACAGCCAAGTATCTCTGCTCAATGTTACGTGGCAGCCTGGATGCATGTATATGTGTGACTCAGTCCTTTTGCTGTCGGCTGGAAACTATCACAACATTAATCAGCTCTGTGTGTTAGTCACTTAGTCGTGTCTGACTCTTTGCGACCCCATGGACTGTAGCCCATCAGGCCCCAGTGGTGGAATTCGCCAGGTAAGAATAGTGGAATGGGTTACCATTTCCTTCTCCAATTAATCAGCTTGTCTCCAACATTACAAAAGAAATTTTTTTTTAAGATGCAAAACGTTATATTTAAGTTTCTGTACTAGTCTCCATGATACCACTGAAGTGGAGAAATACAAAAGTATTTTATCAGAAAGATTTATCCATCAGTGATACTCAGGGCAGATTTCCCTGTAAGATAGAGTTTCCAGCTCTGAGGTGATCTATGAAGGGTCTGTGGCCAAGATCCAAGCTTTGGTAGGATAAAGATTGTGCTGGGTTTGAGTGATGAGTTGCAAATGTTGGCAGCTGAGAAACAATGGGGGCTAAGTCCTAACTTAGATGTTCATGAATTCATTCAGCGTTTATTGAGTGCCTCTCATGCCACGCTGCTATCTCCCTCTGGCTTATGAATATAAAATGTATTTTTCTTACATGAGAGTCCCTCTCAGGATAAATATAGCTTAGTAGAGTAGTATAACATTCCCAGAAAATTCTAGTTAGAAGAACAGATGAAAAGATAAGCGTTTAGAGGAGAAAGTGAACACTGTTGGGATCAAGAAAGACAATCTGGAGTTCAAGCCCGGGGTTCCCCCAAACCAAGCTCTTTCCCAGATCAGTCTTTATTTTCTCCTCTTCAGATCACCACGGGGATTCCTTCACCCAATGCTTCTTGCTTCCCACCAGTTCCTCTTTCATTGCTCCGTGGGGGATGAGGTGGAATTTTATCTCTTTTTGTCAACAAGACTAAGCAATTGATGTTTTATTCTTTTGTGTGTGTGTGTGTGTGGTATAGTAACAAATAGACAAGAGAAACATACTTACCTGTTGTGTTCTTAATTAGCTACTATTTTTTACCTAATCCTTCAGACAAGATTCTGACAAAGATACAATCAGTTGTTCTCTTCTAACTTATACTGCTACTGCTAAGTCATGTCATGTCCGACTCTGTGTGACCCCAGAGACGGCAGCCCACCAGGCTCCCCCGTCCCTGGGATTCTCCAGGCAAGAACACTGGAGTGGGTTGCCATTTTCTTCTCCAATGCATGAAAGTGAAAAGTCAAAGTGAATTTGCTCAGTTGTGTCCGACTCGTAGCGACCGCATGGATTGTAGCCTACCAGGCTCCTCCGTCCATGAGATTTTCCAGGCAAGAGTACTGGAGTGGGGTGCCATTGCCTTCTAACTTATAGGAAAGACCAAAGTAAGTTATTTTCTCTCTTCTGTTTCCTTTTAAACAGAAAGATACTATGCCCAGGTTTTTGTTGTTGTTGTTGTTTGTGGCATTTCTTCATAGGAACTTGGGTAAGGCTGAGACCCCAGATAAAGTCCAGAATGAGGTCCTTTAAGAGAAAGAAATTAAGATTCTGGGCTGAGATGCTGCAGAAACTCAGGATTCACCTGCTGTGGTAACTGGCAACAGCTGCTGACATTCACCTGCCGCTTGTAATCCGTTTTGTCATTGACACGGCCGACTCTGCCCTCGGCCAGGCCTCTGCTAAGACACGGACGTATGTCATGGAGCCCCTGGGCTTCCGCAGTGGCTGAACTGGTGCCCAGCCTTAGAGCCTCCGTGGCTGAAGAATAATCACACGCCATTTCTCTCCAGAACCCCCCCAGGACTTGCCTTCAGATTTGTCCCCTGCAAAATACCTGGACTTGGACTGTTTCATTCTTGTTCTTCCCTAGTCACCAGCTCTGTGTCTGCTGCAGACCTGTGCTTTTACGCCTTCTTTCAGGTTCACTGGCTACGGATCAAACAAGCTCCCCTGCCTGTGACTGTCATGCTCAGATGGCGTATCCTGGTATAATCAGTGAGTCAAGACCCTACCATCAATTAGATACTGATCAGACACAAATCTAGTCAATTTTGGATAATAGCAATGACTTTAAAAGGAAACCACTGTATTATGGATGCCAAAAAATTTGAAGATTCCGTTTACAAGTAGGAGAACTTTCAGAAAAGTTTAAGAATGAATTGGTATCCTCAACATTATTTGACTTAATTAAATAATTTTTTAAAATATAGTATGTGCTGTGCTTAGTCATGTCCAACTCTTTGCAACCCCATGGACTGCAAATTGCCAGGCTCCTCTGTCCATGGGGATTCTCCAGGCAAGAATACTGGAATGGGTTGCCATGCCCTCCTACAGGGGATCTTCCCAAACCAGGGATTGAATGCAGGTCTCCTGCATTGCGGGAGGATTCTTTACTGTCTGAGCCACCAGGGAAGCCCAAAATACCGTATATCACTGATTAAATCTATATTATTGCTACTGACACACACATACTTATATAAACTATATATCATATATTTATAATGATTTGTATATAGTTATCATATATTTTATATTTCACGTAATAAAGTACCTACTATATTTTATTTAGTATATATGACTAATGCCATATATATTTGTACTAGTTATATATGTTATTTATTTCTGAACCCTGTAAAGAATGTTCTATATACAACTAAGTTGAGTAATGTTCCTAATGTAAGCATATATGTATAGATAAATATGTATGTATATGTGTATGCATGCAGACACATATGTTGCATACTTCTCTGGTATATAAACACAAAAGCAAATGATAAAAATGTTGGAACTCTGTTCTGCAATGTAGAAGTGAAGTACATTATGTCAGTTTCCAGAACGAGGCTTTCTATATACCTTATTTTGCCAGGCTTTTAAATAGTTATGTTTTGGCTCTTTAAAGACTGAGGCTTAGTTAACCTTGAGAAGGCATTTGTAAGTTGTGAATAAAAGACTGTACATCATGAATGTGAATTTAGTATTGGAAAACTTTTTCTTGATGGTTTTAACACTGCAAGTCATTTTTCATCTGAAACAGTGATATACATTAATATGAAATTCCAGGGAGTATCTTCAGATTAAAATGTTAGTTCAGGCAGTTCCCAGGGAAAATATACTGATTTTATATGGGAAGGACCAATGCTTCTGAAGAGATATCTGGATGGCCTAGGACACAGTGTCCCTCCACATCATGCACACACATAAATTCACATGTGTGTGTACACATGCACACGGGTCTACGCACATCACACATATTAATATGCACACACAAGGTAGATTATCTGAGTGCTAACTCCAGGTCTGACTTAGCTCAAGGATTCATGACTCTGTACAATACTGAAAGCCACTGAACTGTATACTTTGAGTGGGTCAGTTGAACAGTATGTGAATAAGTATATCTCAATCAAACTATTAAAAAAAGTGATGCAGCTATTGTGTCCTGGAATCCCGCTCATTTGCATTCCCCTGCTGCTCGCCTCTTCAGCCAAGGTGCTTTCTCTGTTTCACGGTCTCATACTTTCCATCCCCACTTCCTGTAAATACACAAAGCACTATCAGAGTGAAGAGCCTTCTCTCCCAGAACTTTGACTTGAGGAATGCAGACCTCCTAAGCCTGATACCGAGTGAGGGATGATATCATTGTGTGTCCTCTACTGCTTCTTTGATTTTAAGTCTCTCCATCCCTGTCCCAAAGATCGTATGAGTTTAGGTCCCTCACAGCCCCATCCCAATGCTGCTGCTGCTGCTAAGTTACGTCAGTCGTGTCCGACTCTGTGCGACTCCATAGATGCCAGCCCACCAGGCTCCCCCCGTCCCTGGGATTCTCCGGGCAAGAACACTGGAGTGGGTTGCCATTTTCTTCTCCAATGCATGAAAGTGAAAAGTGAAAGTGAAGTTGCTCAGTCATGTCTGACTCCTCGCGATCCCATGGACTGCAGCCCACCAGGCTCCTGCGTCCGTGGGATTTCCAGGCAAGAATACTGGAGTGGGTTGCCATTGCCTTCTCCCAGTGAGCCTAAGTTAGATCCCTACCCTACTTACCATTACTGGTGAATCTCCCTTGACACTGCTGAATGACAACAATGTCTAGGACTTTCTCCTGTGAAATACATACTCATTCAATGAACTGTGTATCACGGTGAACGTGGAGACAAAGCAGTGAACAAGACAGATGGTGTTTTCACTCTTGGGAGCTTATGAGTACAATCCCTGGATATTCTCAGCTCTGTTTTCAGAAGGACTTGCCAATTTTACTTAATTGAATTTTTAAATTTCTACTTCTTTAATAAGATATGGCTTGCTTTCCTTCCCTTTCTTTAAAAAATAGCATGTGTAGCTGCACCCATCGGGGAAAGCAATGGCACCCCACCCCAGTACTCTTGCCTGGAAAATCCAATGGACGGAGTAGCCTGGTGGGCTGCAGTCCATGGGGTCGCTAACAGTCGGACAGACTGAGCGACTTCACTTTCACTTTTCTCTTTCATGCATTGGAAAAGGAAATGGCAACCCACTCCAGTATTCTTGCCTGGAGAATCCCAGGGATGGGGGAGCCTGGTGGGCTGCCGTCTATGGGGTCACACAGAGTCGGACACGACTGAAGTGACTTAGCAGCAGCAGCTGCACCCATATAAAAGAAGTTCTCTTCCATTATATATATTTCATTTCAACCATCATTCCTATTTTGTTCCATCCATCATTCCTATTTTGTTCCATGATTTCTTTTCTTGGATGTTTTCATTTACAAACTAGAGGTGATTTTTAAAAAATCCAATCTCGTATAGAGTTTAATTTTATCTTCACAGCTGCTGTACCAAGTTTACAAATAATAAAAATTAAAGCACCCAACAACTAGATTTTAGTATGCTCATTCTTGGTGAGGCATACATTTTTCTGTTCTAAATCTACAATGTCTGTGTGAAATTGTGTTTCTTTCTGAGATGCCAAAATTTTTAGGGAAAACACTGTTTTTTGCTCTCTCCTCCCAAACACCTGCACAGAACTCTCGAGTACAGATCAAAGAGAATATAATCTATTAGACTGTCATCGGCAATGGGCCCTGTCACACTAACACCTGCCTTTCAGAAGCACACACTAAAAAGCAGAAAGAGCCAGAGATTGAGACTGAAGAAATAGTTGTAGAAATAGACAATAAATGAGAAGCATGAAGATCCAAGAGAAGAAAAGACGGAAACAAAATGCATTGTCCTCCTACTCCTGACTAAACAGACTTGCATAATAACTAAAATAAAATACAATCTCTTATAAATGATCAGTAGAGAAACGGCCAGGCATTTGAATTTCTTCTAAGAGAGGCTTGTTTTCCTTGCTCTGAAATTCCAAACTATTGCAGGGCAGGCTTCACTTTATTCCCAGTTAGGCTTTTACAGGTTTTAGGCAATTTTCCCCTCTAACTCAAGCATTAGTAGATAAGCCCTATTCACCAGAAGCTGTCTTTCTTACGCTTGCTTGTGATTCTTTCCACATGACCTCTAACAGTGAGATTTATTTCCCTTTTTCTTTTTCTAAGCCTATCTATTATTTTCCCTTGCAGAAAATCAACATCACTTCATCCTTCAAACACTGGAGTTTAAAATGCACCCGGCTAAGATGGTTTATATTAAAGAGGGGGGAAATCCACCAAAGAAGAGCTGATCTGTGCAACTGCAGGGCTATTGGCACCTTTACAGGAAGCGATTACAGTGGACTGTCTGGATAACCTCGGCTGAAAAGAAACGGCACCACAAAATCCTCTTTTAGTCAAATAGAAGTCCTCAAATAGATACTATAGGGTTATTAGACTAATTTGTTAAGTTTATCCATTCATGCACAGTTTGCCACTCTCTATGCAATGCAGGTGGGAAACTTGGGTTCAATTTCTGGGTTGGGAAGATCCCCCGGAGGAGGGAATGGCAACCCACTCCAGTATTCTTGCCTGGAGAATCCCCAGGGGCAGAGGAGCCTGGCGGGCTACGGTCCACGGGGAGACAAAGAGTCAGACAGGACTGAGCGAATAAGCACAGAACAACACACACAACGCAGAAACAGAGGAAAAAAAGAAGGGAAGGGAGGAAGAGGGAAGAGGAAGAAAACAATCGACACATCTTCATCTTCAATAAGGTGTCAGATCACTTCACCAAAGATGACCTTCTGGCCTCTAAGGAGGCCTTTAGTAATTGATCTACAATATACAAAATATCCAACAACAGTGCAAATTATAAACATCCCCCAAAGACACTCTCTAAATGACTTCCTGACATTTCAGAACATTATAGGAGAAGCCTGTCTTTCCTCTGGGATTCACATGAGTGTTAGGCCTAATTTCCTTGCAAACTCCCAAGAATAAAATAACAAAGTGATAACTATAACAAGAGCTTTGTGTTTTTGAAGTAAAGAGCTTTTGCTCAGATATTGCATGAAAAGCAGGTGAGAGGAGTGTCCAACAAGGCAGCCTGTCACATGAGTTCAGAAGCCCCAAGGAGACCCTCTCTTATATAGGTTCCCCCACTATCTGAAAGTTCTATGACACCCACCCTCAAGTCAAAATGACATGGAAAGAGACTCAGTTACCTTCAGTTCAGTTCAGTCGCTCAGTCGTGTCCGACTCTTTGCGACCCCATGACTCGCAGCACGCCAGCCCTCCCTGTCCATCACCAACTCCCAGAGTTCACTCAGACTCACGTCCATCGACTCAGTGATGCCATCCAGCCCTGTCATCCTCTGTCATCCCCTTCTCCTCCTGCCCCCCATCCCTCCCAGCATCAGAGTCTTTACTGATATCAAATACTAGTATGCATGTTGCTCAGATAATAATAGCATCTATATATGTACTTTATTGTGGAATTATATGACAGCTTATCATGTAGCTGGGGATTAACATCACACTAACATCAAAGCCATATGGTGTCCTACCCATTTACTGAACAAAGCTCTCTCCTTAATGTCACCTATTGTAGGTTAATTTATGATTTGGCAGAAATGCTATAGAACACTATCTCTTCTCAGAGGGAGAAATCTTTAGCAAATAGAAATGCATTCAGTTCAGTTCAGTCGCTCAGTCGTGTCCGACTCTTTGCGACCTCATGAATCGCAGCACGCCAGGCCTCCCTGTCCATCACCAACTCCCGGAGTTCACTCAGACTCACGTCCATCGAGTCCCTGATGCCATCCGGCCATCTCATCCTCTGTCGTCCCCTTCTCCTCCTGCCCCCAATCCCTCCCAGCATCAGAGTCTTTTCCAATGAGTCAACTCTTCGCATGAGGTAGCCAAAGTACTGGAGTTTCAGCTTTAGCATCATTCCCTCCAAAGAAATCCCAGTGCTGATCTTCAGAATGTACTGTTTGGATCTCCTTGCAGTGCAAGGCACTCTCAAGAGTCTTCTCCAACACCACAGTTCAAAAGCATCAATTCTTCACCGCTCAGCTTTCTTCACAGTCCAGCTCTCACATCCATACATGACCACAGGAAAAACCATAGCCTTGACTAGACGGACCTTTGTTGGCAAAGAAATGCCTCTGCTTTTGAATATGCTATCTAGGTTGGTCATAACTTTTCTTCCAAGGAGTAAGCGTCTTTTAATTTCATGGCTGCAGTCACCATCTGCAGTGATTTTGGAGCCCCCCAAAATAAAGTTTGACACTGTTTCCACTGTTTCCCCATCTATTTCCCATGAAGTGATGGGACTAGATGCCATGATCTTCAATGTTGAGCTTTAAGCCAACTTTTTCACTCTCCACTTTCACTTTCATCAAGAGGCTTTTTAGTTTGTCTTCACTTTCTGCCATAAGGGTAGTGTCATCTGCATATCTGCTGCTAAGTCACTTCAGTCGTGTCCGACTCTGTGCGACCCCATAGATGGTAGTCCACCAGGCTCCCTTGTCCCTGGGATTCTCCAGGCAAGAATACCGGAGTGGGTTGCCATTTCCTTCTCCAATGCATGAAAGTGAAAAGTGAAAGTGAAGTCGCTCAGTCATGTCCAACCCTCAGCGACGCCATGGACTACAGCCTTCCAGGCTCCTCCATCCATGGGATTCTCCAGGCAAGAGTACTGGAGTGGGGTGCCATTGCCTTCTCCATATCTTCTGCATATCTGAGGTTATTGATATTTCTCCTGACAATCTTGATTCCAGCTTGTGCTTCTTCCAGCCCAGCTTTTCTTATGATGTACTCTGCATAGAAGTTAAATAGGCAGGGTGACAATTTACAGCCTTGGTTCCTTTTCCTATTTGGAACCAGTCTGTTGTTCCATGTCCAGTTCTAACTGTTGCTTCCTGACCTGCATATAGATTTCTCAAGAGGCAGGTCAGGTGGTCTGGTATTCCCATCTCTTTCAGAATTTTCTACAGTTTATTGTGATCCACACAGTCAAAGGCTTAGGACACATCTATGTTTGCAGAAAACAAGAAAAACCTGCAAAGCAATTATCTTTAAATTAAAAAAAAATTTTAATTATAAAAAAGGTGCATGAAATAAATCGAGACAAAGGACAGATGCTCCCAGGCACAGTCTGAAGCTGTGGCAACTGGGTCCTGAGATGCTGAGTTAGTTCCCAGGAAAGGAGCTTGGTGGTGTCACTCTCGTTGCCTGCAGTGTGCACCGCCTTGAGAACAGCTTGATGCACAAAACACTCAATACAATTTTCATTTTTCATCATTTTTCATAAGAGCAAAAATCCTCTGGATCTCTTTCAGTTAGCAAAAACAGCTACTCACTTATATAGATCTTTCAGAAAAGCAAGGCAGCTTAAGGCAAATTTTGAAAAGTGGTGGGGGGTTACTTGTACTCACTGAATTCACACTAAAAAAAAAAAACTCAAAAAACTCAATAGTGAACTTCATAAACTACTAAAACTAGAATGGTGGTGTTGGCTACCTCCAAGTAGTTTTCCTAGAACAAATTCTGGAGTCAGGTTCCCTCTTTTCCCCTTCTGACTCTGTCACATTTTAGCTAAAGTGAAGAGGAATTAAAGGGTCTCCTGATGAAGGTGAAAGAGGAGAGTGAAAAGGCTGGCTTAAAACTCAACACTGAAACAATGAAGATCGTGGCATCTGGTCCCATCACTTCATGGCAAATAGACGGGTAAACAACGGAAAGAGTTACAGACTTTATTTACTTGGGCTGCAAAATCACTGTGGGTGCTGACTTCAGCCATGAAATTAAAAGACACTTGCTCCTTGGAAGAAAAGCAATGACAACTAGACAGCATATTGAAAAGCAGAGACATTACTTTGCTGACAAATGTCCATCTAGTCAAAGCTAAGGTTTTTCCAGTGGTCATGTATGGATGTGAGAGCTGGATAATCAAAAAGGCTGAGTACTGAAGAACTGATGCCTTCAAACTGTGGTGTTGGAGAAGACTCTCTAGAGTCTCTTGGACAGCAAGGAGATCAAACCAATCAATTCTAAAGTAAATCAACCCTAAATATTCATTGGAAGGACTGATGTGGAAGCTGAAACTCCAAAACTTTGGCCACCTGATGCAAAAAATTGACTCATTGGAAAGGACCCTGATGCTGGGAAAGACTGAAGGCGGGAGGAGAAGGGGACAACAGAGGATGAAATGGTTGGATGGCATCATCGACTCAATGGACATAAGTTTGAACAAGCTCCGGGAGATAGTAAAGGACAGGCAAGCCTGGCATGCTGCAGTCCATGGGGTTGCAGAGAGTTGGACATGNCTGATGCTGGGAAAGACTGAAGGCGGGAGGAGAAGGGGACAACAGAGGATGAAATGGTTGGATGGCATCATCGACTCAATGGACATAAGTTTGAACAAGCTCCGGGAGATAGTAAAGGACAGGCAAGCCTGGCATGCTGCAGTCCATGGGGTTGCAGAGAGTTGGACATGATTGAGCGACTGAACTGAACTGAACTCAGGTCAAATCCACTCCCCGAGGGGGAGCTATGAAATTTAAAATTACAAGGCTAATGCAGAGATGATAACATTGATGAAATGCTTGTAGTAAATGGATCAGGATAAAGGTGGTGAGGAGCAATGAAAAGCCATTTTACCCTCAAGGCAGGTTTATTTTAACCTCGGAATTTCAATTCACTTCCCCAAATGGGGATGATATCAGGATCCCTCTTAGGTGATTCTTGCAGGGATGACATGAGAGGAGATAATGCTTATAAAGCTCCCTGAACACACAGAATGCAGAATGTAGTAAAGTGCTCATTGAAGGTCAGTGATTATCAGGTGTTTTCCTTCTTACAAAGAATGATGTCATTTTCTGCTTTTTATAGTAATTTTTTTTTCTTTTTTAAATATTGGAGAGGAGAACAGCAGCTTTCATTAGATTCCTTAGGAAGGAACAGTGTGATTACCATCCATCCGTCACCCTAGATTACCTAGGAATAGTAATAACAGGAAGTTTAACTGATGCTGTGCTACCAACGTCCTGGATGGGGTTGCGTCTGCAAGTGTAAGACAAAGACCGAGACAAACTCCACTCGTGAGAAAATACAGTTTTAACTTTGGGAATCAAAGAAGAGAGCAAGGGATCCGAGAGAACCAAGGTGCACGACTGAACCGGTGCTGCCAAGCACAGAGGAGGGAGAGGACCCAGATGCAGAAAAGCAGAGGTGAGCCAGAGGGAAGGCACGACCTCGGGAATAGGGAGCAGACCTTCGGGCAGCTCCGAGCTTCGCTAGAGCGCGGATCGAGGCTCTCAGACGACTCCAGACCTGAAGGACCGCGTGGTCCCTGCTGATACCAAGGCCACAAAAGGGAATACACTCCAACTTTTATAGCTTCTTATTTCTATAAACCATTTTTAACTCGCTATTTGAGGAATGTTTTTCTGTGTTTCTGTAAGCTGTGGCTATCTTATCTGGAATCAAACCCAGACTCTGGTCAAAATTGACATGATCGAACAGAGAACTTTAAAGTTAGGGAGACCTTGAGGAAAACCCTTGCTCCGCCACTACCCAGATGGAAGATGCTGCCAACTCTTATGCATTCGTGGACCTCAAGCTCCTCATTAAAGTTATAAGACTAAATGATTAATACATGCTTATATTAATAATTTATCTGTAGTCTTAATTTCCTTCACTGGAAAGGGTTACATGACGAAGTGAGAATGAATATAAGTTGAGAAATAAAATGACATGGTTTTTAAATATATATATATACACACACACACAAACACATACAGAAAGAGAGTGTACACACACACGCACACAACAAAACATTGGACTATTGGCCTGTTAGCTTCACATATGTAATATTCACAGACATGTCTGAACTAACAAATGGAATCAAAGATATGGCACTGAGATGGAGCACTTAAAAAATGTCGTCATCAGATCCACGAGGATCTGCATTTTTTTTTGACGGACTGCCAAGAGAGATTTCCAGTGATAGTTGCCACAGCCCAAATAGAATATGTATAACAGGACTACCTTCACATCCTCACCTGTCATGTCCAACAAGCTAGAGGTCATTTGTCAGAGCCTCAAGGAACTCAGCACTTGAGCAAGACAGGGATCACTTGCAATGCTTAATAATTTAAGTCCTTGTCAGTTCTTCCTTTTGGATATGCTACCATTTGGGAATAGTCATAAACTCCCCTTTAGTTCAGTCAGCTTCTTTTAACCTTTATATGAACTCAGAGACAGGAATATAAGAATACTCCGTGCAAGCAAAAAAAAAAAAAAAAAAGTTGGGCTTATCACTAGAACGGACTTGGATTGACATACAACTTGTCTATATAGCATGAGTATCTAGGAATGGTGTGCAGATGACTTAATATAAAGTTCCCTATGTGACTGGGATAACAGACAATAATATGAATTACAGATATAGATGATTCTATAGAAGAATGCAAGCTTCTACAACTCAAATAATTTAAATAATCATATTTAACCATTCATATAGGTTTTGTTCTCTTTTTTTTTTTTTTAAAGTCAGGAATAAGATACAGATGGCTAATGTTGACTTGAATAAACTACTATGTTAATATTTTTTGATATCTTAGTATTTTGAAATTTCACATTCAATTGCCTTTCTAAAGCACTCTGACTTACATATCTGTAACCTGGGAATCACTTCTTTTTTCTACATCAGTTGGAGGCACTCCGCACATGGACATTACACACAGGGTCTGTTCAACTGCCAAAACTGTCCTGGCCTTAAGCAAATAGAGATTAAGAAAAGATCAAGTCTAAAAGCATTCTCTAATTGTGATTATATAATTCAAGCAATACTGAGCAAGGGTAACAAATACACCTGAGCTACCTCTGAGAGACAAGTGGTGAGGTATAATATAAAGCACTTAGGTGTAGGGGAAAACCAGGCAGTGGGTATAAAGCTTCCTGTTAAAAAAGAAAAGAAAGAAA
The DNA here is from genome assembly GCA_006410675.1 of Oreotragus oreotragus. Classification (NCBI taxonomy): domain Eukaryota; kingdom Metazoa; phylum Chordata; class Mammalia; order Artiodactyla; family Bovidae; genus Oreotragus; species Oreotragus oreotragus. Next base: position 42,908 of record SJYX01008092.1, on the reverse strand, counting down.
ATGCTAGTGAAGATACAGGAATGAAAGCAAAGTATGGGACCCAATGAGGTTTCAAACCATGGCTACAGAGACTATTTTAGGAAATGTATTGTCAACGAAGGAGTAAAGCCAACTTGAAAATTCCCTTTATTTAATATAAGATTTTCAAGTAGCTTTCATTTGTAATATGCATCAAAAATGTGAAATAAAAAAAGTATGTTTTAAAGTTTCTTCAATTTCACTATTTTACAAGGTGTCCTGATTAATGTATCAGGGAATCTACTGGTGATATGACTTATGATGCCGCTGCTTGAGTTATATGAAGCATTCAAAGTGAATGCTTTGAATCATTTAAAGTGAGCTACTAAGCAAAATTTCATATTAAGTTTTCAGAAAGAAATCCCAATTTCTTCTTAGGTTTTTATGTAAGCACATTTGTTGCTAATATTATCATCCAAATTGTGAATTCTATATTAATTTTTATAAAGATGTGCTATTTATATGTGTATGTCCAATGACACTATGAGAGTATATTTCTATGTTTGCCCCTGTCTATGACTGTAATGTCAATTTCAGTTTTAAGTTTGGAACACAGTTGAGAAGGAAGGCAATGAGAGGATTTTGAAATCACAGCTCAGACTTGGCAAAAGGAGTCCTAACATTTTCTATACAAACAAATGAAATGCCAGAGCAGACTCTCAATGTCAGAGCTTTTGAAAGAAATCTGGTTTGGCTCAACTAGAGTTAGCTGTGTGTGCTGAGACAATTTGACCTAGAAACAAAATGCTCTCTGCAAATGATCAGTGAGGCTGAAGGGAAATTAAAATGATTTTTAGTGTTTGACCCTAGTTGCATGACAATTATGAGAAAATAATAATAATTATCTGAGCATAGATTGTGGAATAAAAACCATTGCTAGTATGAAGTTGCCTAGTAATTTATATTTATTTAGCTGTTTAAACATAGAGTCATGAGAAGCAAGAACTGGAAAAGATATTGGAAATAACAGTCAGTTACAGTGATGTTTTTGGACAAATTCAGGCTTCTTTCCAGTAATATTCTATAATGAATAAATATATGAATCTTTAGAATCATAAGGCAGAATCTTTCATAAAATTCATTTTTAAAATTAAAGTGTAATTTACATTACATAAAATTCATCCTCTTTAGTATAATGTTTAACAAGTTTTGACAAATGCAAAATTTGTGCAAACTATTGCACGTTCAGAACAGTTCTGACACTTCCAAAAAAACCTCCTAGCATCTTTGTAGTCAACCCCAACTCAAGTCCTGAAAAACAATGGTCTGCTTTCTATTTCTATGGCTATGTTTGAGGAGAAGGCAATGGCACCCCACTCCAGTACTCTTGCCTGGAAAATCCCATGGTAGGCTGCAGTCCATGGGGTCGCGAAGAGTCGGACACGACTGAGCGACTTCACTTTCACTTTTCACTTTCATGCATTGGAGAAGGAAATGGCAACCCACTCCAGTGTTCTTGCCTGGAGAATCCCAGGGACAGGGGAGCCTAGTGGGCTGCCATCTATGGGGTCGGACAGAGTCAGACACGACTGAAGCGACGTAGCAGCAGTAGCAGCAGCAGCAGCAGCTATGTTTGAGGCATTGCACTAACTAGAGGCATCCTTTGCCCTCAGATAACACAAATTCAGTGAGGTTAAGGCAACTTGTACAAGATGACCTAAGATCTGATCATGCTTTGTTAAATTGTTTCGTATGGAAAGCATGTGACTCGAGTTCCAAATAGTAGATTTATAAACAATATTTGGCAATCCCCAAAATATGTATCAATTTGGAGTTGCTTGCATATTAGAAATAAACTGATCATCTATTGAGCAATAATATGCCTCATTTTTGTTAAAGCACCACAGGATTTAACTGGAGTAAGGGAGTAAAAGTTGATTGCTATCCCTGCATTTTGGATTTAAGAAATTCTCTTTTCCCTTGCTACAGATTGGTGTAATGTGAGAAGAAATATGACTCAACTATTAAACTCATCTTGCTTCCTCTTCCCTCACAAATCAGGATTGGAAGCTTGTCATCAACATTACATGATTGGTTGCATTTTAATATTCAGTGTCTAATGACTGGCATGTGATAAGTCGCTCATTAAACTGTTCATGAATAATCAGATTAAATGTCACATCTCTAAAGAAAGATCATCTGATCAGGGGTAACAGCAGTTAATTTCTTTATTTGTTTGTAGAGCACTATTAAAGTGAAAGCAATCAGTATGAAAACCCTTTCTGTTGTTGTGTGAATTACATATAAATTATGTGTTGTCTTGTACTTGGAATAGTAGAGAAAAATCAGAAAACACTATTTCCTCCATTTTCAAGAAAAATAAACAGGAAGGATCTATTTTCAATGGAGCCTCCCAGGTGACAAAGTGGTAACAAATCCACCTGCCAATGTAGGAGACTCAGGAGACTTGGGTTCAATCCCTGGGTCAGAAAGATCCCCTGGAGGATCTTTCCACTCCAGTACCCATTCCAGAACCCACTCCAGTATTCCTGCCTGGAAAATCTCACAGACAGAGAGGAGCCTGGCCTGCTAGAGGCCGCAGGGTCTCAAAGAACTAGAGAAGACCAAGCAGACACACACATATGCATGCATTTTCAATAATGCTCTAATAATTGTTTGCGCCAACATACTACTTCCGCATTAACTGCCATAACTTTTCCAACTAAGGATTAGGAAGAAGAACTCTGATTTTCAGAATGATTTGAGTATAAGACACACTGAATAAGCAAATGTTTTGGTTGCTAAACCAGTACCATAATCTTGTAATAAGAAGGTGACTTCAATGAAAGTCTTTGTGCTTAATTTGGCAATTATGGACCAATGTGCACTGCATAACTGAAGTAAAAAGGATAGAGTTAGGTGGTGTATAGCTGGTGGCCTGAAGAAAGGCACCTTACCCTCTCTCCAAGGAGAGCTAAAAGTGCCCCAGAACCTGCCCATCGGAATTCTCAATGCCAGGCCAATCACTTTGTAGCCACCTTGTCAGAAGGTAAAAGGAGAAAAGGCTGCCATTTCTTTTGGAGGGGACTCAAAAATGGTACCTATTTATCACTTCACACCAGTCAGAATGGCCATCATCAAAAAGTCTACAAATAATAAAAGACAGAGGTGTGGGGAAAAAGGAACCTCCTACATTCTTGGTGCCACTGTGGAAAACAGTGTGGCAGTTGCTTGAAAAAACTAAAACTGGAGTTGCTACATCAGCAATCCCACTCTTCGGCATATATCTGAAAATACAGAGAAAACTTGAATTCAAAAAGATACATGCATCTCAATGCACAAAGGCCAAGAGATGGAATCTAAGTGTCCACTGACAGATGAATGGATAAAGGAGATGTGGTATATATATACATATATATATATAATGGAATATTACTGAGCTATGACTTCCCTGGTGGCTCAGAGGTTAAAGCGTCTGCCTCCAGTGCAGGAGACCTGGGTTCAATCCCTGGGTCGGGAAGATCCCTGGAGAAGGAAATGGCAACCCACTCCAGTATTCTTGCTTGGAGAATCCCATGGACTGAGGAGCTTGGTGGGCTGTAGTCCACGGGGTCACAAAGAGTCGGACACGACTGAGTGACTTTACTTACTTACTTACTATAAAAAAGAAAAAGAATGAAATAATGTCATTTGCAGCAACATAGAAGGACCTAGAGATTATCAAACTAAGTAAAATAACTCAGACAAAGGCAAATACACAATATCACTTGTATGTGGACTCTTAAAAAATGACACAAATGAATTTACATAAAAAACAGAAATAGACTCACAGACACGGAAAACAAACTAATGACCAGAAAGGAGGAAGGGATAGATTAGGAGCTTGAGATTAATATACATACACTACTATATATAAACTAGATAACCCACAAGGACCTACCATACTGCACAGGGAACTATACTATTCCAATGATCCATAAAGGAAAAGATTCTGACAAGGAATATAAATATGCATATATGTATGTATATGTATAACTGAATCACTTTGCTGTACACCTGAAACTTACACAAAATTGTAAACCAGCTATGTTGTTGCCGTTCAGTTGCGTCCGACTCTTTGCGACCCCATGGACCACAGCACGCCAGGCTTCCCTGTCCTCCACTGTCTCTCGGAGTTTGCTAACCAGTTATGTGTGCACATGCTAAGATGCTTCGGTTGTGTCCAACTCTTTGTGACCCTATGGACTATAGCCCACCAGGCTCCTCAGTCCATGGGATTCTCTAGGCTACAATACTGGAGTGGGTTGCCATGCCCTTCCAGGCTAATTAACTACACTTACATTTAAAAAACAACACTTAGTAACACTCTACAGGTTGACTTTCTAACTCTTCAGTTCAGTTCAGTTGCTCAGTCGTGTCCGACTCTTTGCGACCCCATGAATCACAGCACGCCAGGCCTCCCTGTCCATCACCAACTCCCGGAGTTCACTCAGACTCACATCCATCGAGTCAGTGATGCCATCCAGCCATCTCATCCTCTGTCCTCCCTTTTTCCTCCTGCCCCCAATCCCTCCCAGCATCAGAGTCGTTTCCAGTGAGTCAACTCTTTGTATGAGGTGGCCAAAGCACTGGAGTTTCAGCTTTAGCATCATTCCTTCCAAAGAAATCCCAAGGCTGATCTTTAGAATGGACTGGTTGGATCTCCTTGCACTCCAAGGACTCTCAAGAGTCTTCTCCAACACCACAGTTCAAAAGCATCAATTCTTTGGTGCTCAGCTTTCTTCACAGTCCAACTCTCACATCCATACATGACCACAGGAAAAACCATAGCCTTGACTAGACGGACTTTTGTTGGCAAAGTAATTTCTCTGCTTTTGAATATGCTATCTAGGTTGGTCATAACTTTTCTTCCAAGGAGTAAGCGTCTTTTAATTTTATGGCTGCAGTCACCATCTGCAGTGATTTTGGAGCCCGAAGAAATAAAGTCTGACACTGTTTCCACTGTTTCCCCATCTATTTCCCATGAAGTGATGGGACCAGATGCCATGATCTTCATTTTCTGAATGTTGAGCTTTAAGCCAACTTTTTCACTCTCCACTTTCACTTTCATCAAGAGGCTCTTTAGTTCCTCTCCACTTTCTGCCATAAGGGTGGTGTCATCTGCATATCTGAGGTTATTGATATTTCTCCTGGCAATCTTCTAACACTCTACATATGACTTTCTAATACAGTAGCCACATATCGAGTTTTACCAGAATTTTTCATTTATTTTCCTTAAAGGTTACTGATATCAAATACTAGTATGCATGTTGTTCAGATAATAACAGCATCTATATATGCACTTTATTGTGGAATTATATGACAGCCTATCATGTAGCTTGTGATTAATGTCACACTAATATCAAAGCCATATGGTGTCCTACCCATTTACTGAACAAAGCTCTCTCCTTAATGTCATCTATTGTAGGTTAATTTATGTTTTGGCAGAAATGCTACAGAATACTACCCCTTCTCAGAGAAGAAATCTTTAGCAAATAGAAATGCATTAGCCTTGTTAATTTTCACCCTCATTCCATCCAATACTCAGTGGCTCTAGTGTCAAAAGGTATCTGTCCTCAAAACTTCTCACTTTAGTTAGAGTTATGGATACATTTGCTAAACCTTGTTTAGAAATGCATCTAGTCTGAAAAGTACATAGACAAATATTCCCAGAATTGGAGATCTACTGGGAAAAGAAAAGTGTCATATTATAAAACCAAAGGCAAAGAAGTTACTGAAAAGGGAACAAAGGAAAAAAAAGACAATTCACTTTTATTTCAGAATATCTACTTCTTTTTCCACGGTGTTGCCTGGGGAAGAGTGTTCATTTTCTTAAATCAGTGACTTCATCCAATTTTAAAAAAAACGAAGTTTCTTTGCTCCTGATATTCTCTTACATGTAAAGTCACTTAAATGACCATTATCATTTGCATATCAGCTCATTCACGTTGCTAATTCAGGTAAATAATAAACCTTTCATTATAAATCCAGAATCTTGTTAAATTCTAATATGGCTTTTAATATCTATGACATAGATTATTATTTTATATCTTTCTTGACTCCCTGGTTACAATTTACATTCTTTAATTACACTAGAAATTAATATATACTATCTAAATATATATGGATGTGAGAGTTGGACTATAAAGAAAGCTGAGCACCCAAGAATTGATACTTTTGAACTGTGGTGTTAGAGAAGACTCTTAAGAGTCCCTCAGACTGCAAGGAGATTCAACCGGTCCATCCTAAAGGAAATCAGTCCTGAATATTCATTGGAAGGACTGATGTTGAAGCTGAAACTCCAATACTTTGGCCACCTGATGAAAAGAACCAACTCACTGGAAAGGACACTGATGCTGGGAAAGATTGAAGGCGGGAGGAGAAGGGGACAACAGAAGATGAGATGGTTGGATGGCAAAACCGACGTGATGGACATGAGTTTGAGTAAACTCCGGGAGTTGGTGATGGACAGGGAGGCCTGGTGTGCTGCAGTCTATGGGGTCACAAACAGTTGGACAAGACTGAGCAACTGAATTGAACTGATCTAAATATTTTATCATTGGAAAAATCCCTGATGCTGGGAAAGACTGAGAAGGGGAAGAGGACATCAGAGGGTGAGGTGGCTGGATGGCATCACTGATGCAATGAACATGAACTTGGGCAAACTCCGGGAGATGGTGAGGGATAGAAAGGCCTAGCATGTTGCAGTCCATCGGGTCACAAAGAGTTGGACATGACTGGGCTACTAAACAACAACCACAGTCTAAATACAGGCCAAGACATATGACAGTCTGCATATTTCAAGTTAACAGGCAAAGGTTTAAAAAAAAAAAAATCTAAATTACAAATATAATTCTACATTACAGTTAAGATTTTTTTTTCATTTTTGTCCAGAATTCTTTGTCAATTTTCAAGTAAACTAAAAAATATATATATCATAATAGTTTTATATTAAAATTAAATCTTTCAGAATATGTGACCAAAGTTTCTTAAGTTTGATTAGAATTGTAAACTGTCATTTTTGCCAAACTTGCTATGACTGGATGTATTAATAAATATACTTGAGACATTTTACTTTGGTTCTGTTCTGAAAATTACATTTGCTGTACTATGTTACTCAGATTTTTTAACATCATATTTTCTTAAGTGTAAAATAAAAAAAAACTGTACTCACATAAAATGAAAATTGCAGTTATTTCAGTTATTTAAAAAAAAATTCAAACCTTAAAATGTCGAGTACTTTTGGTAATAGATATGGGAATTTATGAAAGAAAAATATGACTTCTAAGAATCCACTTAATCCACTGACTTAGTCATTCTTTTCTAGTCAAATAATCAAATGTGCTCATTCTTCACTTGAAGAACATGAAGCACACAGAAATATAATGACACATCCACAGCGACCTCTGTGAAACCAAAGCCAAGTCTGTCTTAGTGACAGAACACTCTTTTTCCTAGAAATGTCCCTGATGCTTTATAAGCATATCATATGCATGATTTCAGTATATAATAGTGTATTTATAAACAAATGATTTTAAAATAAAATTTAAAATTTTTAAAGTATTTCCTGAAATCTTCTGGGCAGACTAAACAGTAGACTGGTTATAAGATATTGAAACTTTGTAGTTAGTGGAACAAGAGTAACCAACTGACAAATTTACACTTGGAAATTGGTCAAGTGAGTCATGAATGTGAATGAAAGATTCTTAACAGCTACCACCAAACCTGCATCCCTTACGTATGCTTCCTGCATTGGCATGTGGATTCCTTAATGCTGCACTATTTTAACAGCCTCACCCAATATCTAACTCTTCTTAAAATGTGAAGCAGTTTAATTTTAATACAAAGTTTATTTCTCCCTAATATTATCACAGTGTTTCTTATGTTAACTATCGATGGCAGTTGTTGCATGAAATACTCCCAAAAAGTAAGGTTCTGATTTGATTTGGCCACTATTACTCATGAGTAGTGTGCAGTAAAGCTTTGGCATTTTTCTAGTTAATAATTTGTCAAAAATATTTTCTGCTGCCTATTTCATAATTTCAATAACAAGCAGCAATCTCTCCAAAACATATCTTTGATGATGATCAAAGGTCATCCAGGGTCAATGGAAATTTTAGATAATCAAGGGGGAAATATTCTGTTGCAGGAAAGCATATGCATATGAAATGATACATTCTTTGGTGTCAGATACTCCATTATTTAAACTGCTTTACCTACCCGCATACACAAATAGTATCGAAATGATATGCCTAGGGAAACCATTCAACTGCTCTGTTCTACCTTTTAAAATATACTATATTATTTTATAAAATTAAACATTTAAATGAATTTTAATACATCACATTTAAAGAAGATGTGATGTTAATTTCCTATGAGTTTTCGCAGGCAGTAGCACCAAGACAACAACTAGTATGGTGAAGACACTAAATCATGCCTGCATTAGCACTAACTTTCTAGATTGTGTGAATTTCCCAATTTGGGCTAACTCGGAGGCACAGGGTAATTGAAGAGAAAGACTCGGGAAAGTAGCTTATTGTCAACCAGTAAAAAATTGCATGCAACTTGCAACGTGTGACATGCATCACATTAATTTTCAGGAAGTAGTTATACGAGTATGAAGATGGATAATACTGGCCAAGAGCATGACTCACAACATCAAATATATCAAAATCATTCAAACAAAGGATTACTTCGGTAGACTGGAATTTTAGGCTATCTCATAAGTATGTCAAAATTCGAGGATGCATTCATCATATATACTTGTTTCTTTACATTCAGGTCAGTTCAGTTCAGTTCAGTCTCTCAGTCATGTCTAACTCTTTGCAAACCCATGGACTGCAGTATGCCAGGCTTCCCTGTCCATCACCAACTCCTGGAGCTTGCTCAAACTCATGTCCATTGAATCAGTGATGCCATCCAACCATCTCATCCTCTGTCATCCCCTTCTCCTCCTGCCTTCAAAATTGCCCAGCATCAGAGTCTTTTCCAATGAGTCAGCTCTTTGCATCAGGTGGCCAGAGTATTGGAGTTTCAGCTTCAGCATCAGTTCTTCCAGTGAATATTCAGGATTGATTTTCTTAAGGACTTACTAGTTTGATCTTTATATCACACAGAATTAAAATGATATATAATAGGGTAGATTGTTGTGAAGCTTCACCTTCATTCATAAAAAAAAAAAAAAAAAAAAAAAGCCTTGAAACAGTGTGGCCAAAAGGCTGTCTGGAGGAGGTGTTTGTTAGTGCCCTAGTTTTGCTTGCTTTAATCTGGTCTGTGAGGGACGACTTGTTGCTTCAGGGCTCTTTTCACTGGGTCCCTTCTGCTCACGTACTTGCTTCAGGTAAAGTGTCTAAACACTGACTTACTAATTTGACAGGAAAGTTTTCGCTCCTTCCAATGTGGTCCAAGGTTTATATGGGACAACTGGTGTCTGCGTGTAGAGTTCTCTAATGCTATACTCTTGATCTATAAGCAATTTATCTTTCCTTCAGGGACCAATACGGCCAGCATGCTGCTATAATGGGAGCGATTTTAAGCTTATTTCAGTCTAAGGAATTACTTCTTGCATAAAAGAAGTAGAAAAAGGCATGTGCACAAACGTGAGTGCCACAGAATGTCTACATGACACTCTCAAATATATCCTTGGAAAAACTGGATACAAATGTTATTGTATTATCAAATACACATATATGTAATGAAATTTCTCTCACAAACATATATGCATATACTTAATGTAGTGTGTTCCAAAACCAAACAGAACAACAACACTGAACAATTAAAGCTGAAATTTAAAACCAAATTGCATAAAAGGAAACAGTAAATTTAGTCACTGGTATATTTTACTCCTTATGATGCTCCCATTGAGCTGAAAAGTCTTTCAAATTTGAAAATTTGTATTCTAGATTTTTTTTAACATTTTGACCTAAAGAGTGAAGTTGGTGAGAAGAATATCATAATCATAATTCAAACCATGAATTGGATCCATTCAATACATTGCTGCTGCTGCTGCTGCTAAGTCGCTTCAGTCTTGTCTGACTCTGTGTGACCCCGTAGATGGCAGCCCACCAGGCTCCTCTGTCCCTGGGATTCTCCAGGCAAGAACGCTGGAATGGGTTGCCATTTCCTTCTCCAAGGCATGAAAGTGAAAAGTGAAAGTGAAGTCGATCAGTCGTGTCTGACTCTTCTAGACCCCATGGACTGCAGCCCACCAGGCTCCTCCATCCATGGGAGTTTCCAGGCAAGAATACTGGAGTGGGGTGCCATTGCCTTCTCTGATCCAATATATTAATGATGCTCTAAAACAACAGGTCACAAAACAAATCCTATCAAGGTCATTATATATAATGTTTAAGTTCCTTGGCTGACAATTCAAATTGTATTCTCAATATTAGCAAAATTAGTTCTCTTTGAGGTTTTTAAAGAATCAGACCTAAGAGAATGATATGAAAGGTAATTGTTATAATTAGTATCTTTATGCTACAAAATTGCTTTCCTCAGCATAATAAGTTCAGTTCAGTTCAGTTGAGTCACTCAGTCGTGTCCGACTCTTTGCAACCCCGTGAACCACAGCATGCCAGGCCTCCCTGTCCATCACCAACTCCTAGAGTCCACCCAAACCCATGTCCATTGAGTCAGTGATGCCATCAACCATCTCATCCTCTGTTGTCCTCTTCTCCTTCTGCCCTCAATCTTTCCCAGCATCAGGGTCTTCTCAAATGAGTCAGCTCTTCACATCAGATGGCCAAAGTATTGGAGTTTCAGCTTCAATATCAGTCTTTCCAATGAAAATGTTAGCTCTTGCTTGATCAACTATTCAGTTAACATGAAGTGATATGTATTTTCACACAAAATGTATAAAAACATCAAGCCATCAGTTTGGAAAATGAATGGAAACAAGCCTAGAACTGCAAAAGCAGCAAGGACTTGTGGCATTAGAAATGACCTCAAAGAATGGCTCTGTAGAGTGACCTCTATTTTTTAAAAACGTAACTGAAATATACAATGTTGTGATAATTTCTGCTGTACAGCAAAGTGACTCAGTTATTTATATATATATATATATATATATATATATATATATATATAATTTTCACATTGTTTTCCATTACATTAATCACAAGATACTAAATGTAGTTCCTTGTGCTATGGAGTTCCCTGTGCTATACAGGGGGGCTTCCTCATCTCAGTGGTAAAGAATCTGCCAGCAATGCAGGAGCCACAGGTGACTCGGGTTCGATCCCTGGGTCAGGAAGACCCCCCTGAAGAAGGGAATGGCAAACCACTCCAGTGTCCTTGCCTGGAGAATCCCGTGGCCAGAGGAGCCTAGTGGGCTACAGTCCATAGGGTCTCTTCCAGTCAGACATGAGTGAAGAGACTTAGCAGCACATGCTAGATGGCAGGACTGTATTTTAATGTATGTTGGACTCCGTTAAGTTTTTAATATTTGTTCTTATTATTTATAGAAGCCCCTAAACCAATCTTTTCAGAAAAGAGTAAGAGATATAATGAGCTGATTTGCAAGCCAATGCTATTTTTTTTTTTTAGTGATACCATTAATTAAGATTTTGGATGTCTTACAACAAAAATACTGGCTTATAAACAGCATGCAGTACAATGGTGCTTTAATATGCAAGTGGGCGACTTTAGAAAATGTTGCCGCTTATGTGACACTGTTAATGTGTTTCATTGTTAATACCTATCACCTTTAGACGTGGCAGTTCATTTGCTATGTGCTTTGTGTTTGTGCTACCTGTGTGCATGCTACTGCTTCAATTACATAAATCACAAGTTTGAAGATCTGAAACTGGAATTTGAAGAAAAATGCAATAGTATATCTTTAAAAGGAAATGAGAAATGATTCATCCATTTCCTATCTAGTGTATGGAAGATAAATAACTTCTCATCGTTTAACATGTAGCTCATAAGGTACGTACGGTGAGTATGGCATTGCAGCTATTAAGAAACAGTTATTTTGCAGGTTGGAGTCCCCAACAGCATCCCAGCTTTTGTAGGTATATTAAGAATAAATTATTCCTTTGTAGGTGAATTCATTACCAGTAGTTGATGACTCATGGCTGTCTTACTTATGGAATTTACTGAAACCATGTTTTTCTGAAATTAAAAAAAAAGATCTTTTAAAACCTAAACCTTTTGCTGGCATGTTAACAACTACATCATTGTTTGCAATATTTACTTTCTCATATATCTTTGTCAGCTTCACTTTCTCTTGTATTTTGGAACTTAAAAAAAAACTCTTTTATTCGAAAGACAGTGCTCTTTAATGTGCTAAGAACTTATTTAACTATATAGAATTTGCAACTTTCAGAACAATGATAAGGTATTAATTTGAAAATAAATATCTAGATTCTCATACTAGTATTTTATACTCTAAACATTCTACAATATTGGTTTGGCCAAAAGTTTATTTTATTTTATTTTATTTTTTTCATAAGATGGCTCTAGTAGTGCTGAGCTATTTTTAACTTCATGTGAAATGGTTTTTTCTAGACTGTATTGTGACCACTGTCATATCAGCATGCATGAAAAAAAACTTATAAAATTGGTGAATTTTTGTGTAGCCATTTTAATACTGAAGGTGGAAGGAAAAAAAGCAACATTTTTGGCATAGTTTGTCTTATTATTACAAAAAAGGAAAAATACAATTGAAACATACAAAAAGATTTGTGCCATGTATGGAGAAGGTGCTGTGATTGATCAAATGTGTTGAAAGCGGTTTGTGAAGCTTTGTGCTGGAGATTTCTTGCTAGACCATGCTCCACAATTGGGTAGACCACTTGAAATAAAGAATTATTAAAATGAGACATTAACTGAGAAAATCCAAGCTATACCACATGGAAGATAATCGACATACTCAGAACATCCATATCAAGTGCTGAAAATCATTTGCACCCACTTGGTTATACTAATCATTTAGATGTTTGGGCTCTACTTGTTAAGAAAAAAAAAGGCCTTGAGCATATTTGTGTACCTGAGTCTCTACTTAAACGTATTTAAAATATTCCATCTTAAAATCAAATCCTGACAAGTGACGTGGAAGAGATCATGGGGCAAGCGAAATGAACCACCACCAGCTACAACCAAGGCTGATCTTCATCCAAAGAAGGTGATATGTATCTGATGGAATTGGAAGGGAGTCCTCTATTCTCAGCTTCCTCTGGAAAACCAAAAATTAATTCCAACAAGTACTGCTCCCAATTAGACCAACTGAAAAAATACTCAAAAAAGGGTCCAGAATTAGTCAACGGAAAACAAATAACCTTCCATCAGGATAAGGCAAGACCGCCTGTTACTTGGATGACCAGGCAAAAACTGTTACAGTTTGGTTGGGAAGTTCTGATTCATCCACTGTATTCATCACGCATTGCACCTCCAGATTTTCATTTACCGAAGTCTTTACAAAATTCTCTTATGGGAAAAAAACTTTCAGTTCCCTTGGAATAGTATAAAAGGCACCTGGAACAGTTCTTTGCTCAAAATAAGTTTCAGAAAATGTGATTATAAAGTTAATTTAAAATGGCAGAAGGCAGTGGGAAAAAATTGTCAACAGACTGTTCAATTAAGTTACTGGTGAAAATGAAAATTGTGTCTTTTATTTTTATTTAAAACCTGAAAGAATATTTTGGCCAACACAATATTTTGATCATAGCTTTTCAAGTTTAGTTTCTGGGGTGGAGAAGACTAGTTACTCTAGGCCATTCTTTCTTGCTGCATAACTGGAAATTCTTACCTATTTTCTTCAAAGTATTCTTCCCCACACTCTTTGTTCTTTCTGCATCTCTACCACAAAGAAATTATTTCAGTTTTCTCTAGTTTACACTGCCCAGAGAGCTCTGTATCCAGCCTCCTTCATGACCTAATATACAACAAAACACTGCTCCTTGAGACTTCTTTTTTCTCTTACTATATGTGGCAATCTTATGAATAATGAATTTAAAATTCATTAGTATCTATAATATTCAGTCATAATTAATCCAAATCCAAATATGTTCTGATAAAGTTCTCATAGGAAAACATTTGGAAATCTATTACAATGTATCAGATGTTTGCATTTCAATTTAATCTTGAACTTTATTATTTGCGTTATGCTGAAAATTTGTCTTTTTTCCTCTTGAGTTAATGATTATATATTTAATATTATACATTTAATGGGGCAAATAGACATTTTATCAGATAATAGTACAGCAATTTGTATTATTTCATAGGCACAAAACAAAAGACTATTGAAAATACGTTTCATGTTCATGGGTGGTTAGGCTCAATATTGTTAAACGTCAATTCCTCCTGCATGCATGCTCAGTCACTTCAGTTGTGTCCAACTCTTTGCAACCCCATGGACTGTAGCCCACCACGCTCCTCTGTCCATGGGATTTTCCAGGCAAGAAATCTGGAGGAGGTTGCAATGCCCTCCTCCAGGGGCTCTTCCCCACCCAGGCACTGAACTCGTGCCTCTTAAGTCTCCCGCACTGGCAGGCAGGTTCTTTACCCCTAGCGTCACCTGAGAAGCCCCCATACAGTCCACTCTGTGTTTGCCACAACCCACAGATCCTGACTAAAGAAAGAATGAACTTTAATATGTAAATAACAAAATATGTAGGAAGTCAGGGGATCACAGGATGGAATGCACAGGTGACAGGAGAAGCTGGCTAATGATAGTGTGTTAAACAGCCACACTGATACTGGGAGCAGGGGGACAAGATCCTGATTGTGGTGACTCTGGAAATGAGTGGAGTTTGTAAAATGAAATCTAGAAGTAACTGCCATAAATGCTGTACTCTAGATGATAACGTTAGGGTTTCCCTGGTGGCTCAGTGATAAAGATTCTGCCTGCCAATGCAGGAGATGTGGCTTCGGCTCATGGGTCGGGAAGATCCACTGGAGCAGGAAATGGCAATCCACCCAGCATTCTTGCCTGAAATCTCACGGACACAGGACCCTCGTGGGTTATAATCCATAGTGTCACAAAAAGTTAGACATGACTTAGCAACGGAGCACACATGCAGCTGAGAAAATTATACCCCATGCAAATATGAATAAACAATTCTGAAACACTTTTTTCATGTGGACTGGAACTGAATAATTACCTAAATGGACAGAGCATGACGGGATCCACATTTCTTACTGCTAGAGCGAGATTTTTCAGATAAGCAACGGGGTGGCAGGTTAGAATGACTGAAGTGGTAATGGAGCGTCAATATTAGTACTAAGCTATTGTTAGTTTAATGCAGATACAGATAGGTAGAAAATAGATGCAGGTAGATACAGAGATATTTGTGGGTATATTTATTTACATAAGTGCTAGTATATGCACATATTGATATATTCTTCTTCTCTATCAGCCAAGAAGGTCTAGAAGTAAAGACACACCGGTAAGAATGAGCACAGCTAGCACCCAGATCTTGATTTGAGAGTACTAGCCTCCAATTAAAAGAACAAGGATTCCACAGAGAAATGGCTGACTCTAGGACTAGGGCATAAGATATTTAAGGTTAGCCTGATGCATCTTGCAGTGTCAGGAAGTATGGCCGTGCTTTAAAACTTTAGTGATGAAGGTATGTCAAAAGGACACAGGGCAACTGAATGTGACCCTTGGTGATCAAAGTGAGAAACATTTGGGCAACAAATAAGTAAAGCAGGAGTAAACTACAACCACAATATAAAATCAATGCTGATGTACATATATATATATATATATATATATATATATATATATGTATAAAGGATTAATTAAATATGGTGAATAGATGCATTTTTTATGCAGAATACTTCAAAATAATTTGTGTTGATTCTGTGTCTTAAAGAAATAGGTCATACTTCCCCACTCCTTAAATAGTGACTTCCTTCTAAAAAGGGTAACCAAACAAACTGGATCTCAGCTAGGTAATCAAGATTAACACTGACATGCTACATAGCAGTTTGAATGGGAAGTGGGTTTGGGGAAGAATGGATACATGTATATGTATGGCTGAGTCCCTTCACCGTTCACTTGAAACTATCACAACACTGTTAATAGACTATGTTGTTGTTGTTTAGTTGTTAAGTCACGTCTGCCTTTTTGGTGACCCCACGGACTGTAGCACTCAAGGTTCCTCTCTTGGTGGGATTTTCCAGGCAGGAATACTGGAGTGGGTTGTCATCTCCTTCTCCAGGATATCTTCCCCACCCAGGGATAGAATACACAGCTCCTGCATCAGCAGGCAGGTTCTTTACTGTTGAGCCACCCCAACACTAAACTAAAAAATTTTTTTTTAAAAAAAGGTTTAACATTGACAGTAATAAAGCAT
The DNA here is from genome assembly GCA_006410675.1 of Oreotragus oreotragus. Taxonomy (NCBI): domain Eukaryota; kingdom Metazoa; phylum Chordata; class Mammalia; order Artiodactyla; family Bovidae; genus Oreotragus; species Oreotragus oreotragus. The sequence continues at coordinate 26,610 of SJYX01008092.1, read as the reverse complement.
CTTGATAGTATATATCCTGGATATAATATGATGAGAATAGCATTTTACTTGTATGACCATCCTCTCCAAACCCAGCAATACCAGTCTAATCATGAGAAAAATAGCATACACAGCTCAGTTGATGGGCATTCTACAAAATTCCTAGCCAGAACTCCTCAAAACTGTCAAGGTCATCGAAAGCAAGTTAAGTCTGAGGAACTGCCATAGACAAGAGGAACTGCCATAGACAAGAGACCCTGAAGGAGGCGTAGTGACTAAATGTAACTGGTAAATTGGATGGGACGTTGGAGCAGAGAATGAATTAGGTATGGCTCAGATGGTAAAGAATCTGCTTGCAATGCAGGAGACCCGGGTTTGATCCCTGGATGAGGAAGATGCCCCAGAGAAGGGCATAGCAACCCACTCTGGTATTCTTGTCTGGAGAATTTCATGGACAGAGGAGTCTGGAAGGCTACATACAGTCCATGGAGTAGCACAGAGTCAGACAGGTCTGAGAGGCTAACACTTCACTTCTCTTCAAGGAGACTGGAATAAAGATTGAACTTAGCAATAATATATGAGTATTATTTTTTTTTAATTATGGTAAATGTTAATACACTAAGGTAAGTTAATAAGGAACGTAGAGAAAACTGGTCATTGACTAAATGGGAAATGAGGACTCTCTACTGTCTTCACAACTTTTCTGAAACCTAAATCTATTCTAAAATAAAAATAGCTTAATTTTTAAAGTGAGGTTGTAAAACTTTATACTGGCACATACCAAAGGGGGATTCTTTATCACCGTGCCATCTGAAATTTCATGAATTTGCTCTGGGAGAAAACTGAGTCAAGGGCAAGATCAAAATAGGGTATCTGTTCCAGGCAGTGTGACTAAGTGAGGAACCCTCTAAAGTATGGCACAGTATCAAGTGACAAGGTTATGGAGAAGATAAAATATCGCAGGTTTTAACAAGTTCAGAATAATCTAAAAGGTCACTTTATTTCCTCCTCTCTCACCATTTGATATTTGAAATTACTTGGTTTCAGTTTTTTTAAAAACAATAGTCCATTAACTCTTAGGCATGAAGTGAGCTCCTAAAGACAGAAAGAACCTGGAGTGGGGCGAGTAGACACATAAGTAATGTTAATAACAATGTACAGCAGTGTCATTTTCAGCTTGCCCTCTCATACGGAATCTCATTTGATCGCAGTCTTCTTCTCTGCTTTCTAGGTAAATGTGACATAATACATGTAAAGGAACTCGACTTTAAGGATTTATAAAAGGCTATAAGAATTTAGCACTGTATATTTACAAATATCACCCAATCTCTACATTTCAGGACTGGAGATGTGGATCCTAGTAGAATTCTCAACCCATAGGTCCCTTAGTGATACCGAGTTACCTCCCTTCAGTCTCTATTTCTCATAAGAAGAACAGAAATGCTTATGAAATGCTTCGCAATTTCAAGGCAATGATTTACATTTATGGGAAGAGAGGTGAAGGAGCTAGGCAGTAATTATCAGTGCACCATGCTGCTTTACATTTCTGGCAAGAACCTTATTGAGTCGATAAGATATAGCACTGTCAGCCATAGGCTCCCAGAGTCACTAAGAGACTAAAGGTCTGCACAAGATCCAACAGGTGTCATTTCCACGCCATGTCACATGCTGGAAAAATGCAGTCATGATATAGTCAAATCATTGTCATGGATTCTTATATTACACTAATTTCTTAATTTCACTATTCAGAAAAAAGAGTTGGTAATATAGAAACCCTGATTACGATATGGTCAAATTTCATACTAGTAATGATTGAATAGACTCCCTTTATAGGAATAATGAAAGTCAACTAGGCTACAGAGACTGTACAAATTCATATAGGGAGTTAACTTTAACAAAGACTATAACCATATCTCCTTAATTTTTACTAAGTAAAATAAGTTTTTCATTATTTCTTTAAATACTACGCAAAATATATAGAGATTAAAATACAGAGATAATATTTTTCTTCAAACAATATCCTGAATTTGGGTTTAATCTAATATTAGGACCCAGTATACCTTATATTTGACAAGTGGTGTTGAAGATATTAGGAAATTATATGAGTGTAATTTAAATATTACACACTAGTCTCTGACTCATTACTGTTAAAATCAGTTTCAATTCAATAACTTCTATGACACTTTCAAGGTTTTTAAAAGGGAATTTAATTATTTTTTTTAATTTTAGGAACTCTACTTGTATTTTTGTTTATAAAATGTTTGACACAGTTATCCTTACTTTTACTGGGCTTCAATAACTTTGCATAAACATTTATATGTTTTTTTCAACAAAACAAATTCAGATTCAAGTCAAATATTTACTTAAAAAAAAAAAAAAGTAGCACTCTGCTCTTATTAAGTAGAAAAGAATGGTACAATAAAAGACAGAAATAGTATGGACCTAACAGAAGCAGAAGATATTAAGAAGAGGTGGCAAGAATACACAGAACTGTACAAAAAAGATCTTCATGACCCAGACAATCATGATGTTGTGATCACTCACCTAGAGCCAGACATCCTGGAATGCGAAATCAAGCAGGCCTTAGGGAGCATCACTATGAATAAGGCTGGTGGAGGTGACGGAATTCCAGTTGACCTATTTCAAATCCTAAAAGATGATGCTGTGAAGTGTTGCACTCAATATGTAAGCAAATTTGGAAGACTCAGCAGTGGACACAGGACTGGAAAAGGTCAGATTTCATTCCAATCCCAAAGAAAGGCAATGTCAAAGAATGTTCAAACTACCTCACAAAAGCACACATCTCACAAGCTAGCAAAGTAATGCTCAAAATTCACCAAGCCAGGCTTCAACAGTACATGAACCGTGAACTTCCAGATGTTCAGGCTGGATTTAGAAAAGGAACAGGAACCAGAGATCAAATTGCCAGCATCCATTGGATCATCGAAAAAATGAGAGTTACAGAAAAACATCTGCTTAATTAACTATGCCAAAGCCTTTGACTGTGTGGATCACAACAAACTGTGGAAAATTCTGAAAGTGATGGGAATACCAGACCACCTAACCTATCTCCTGAGAAATCTGTATGCAGGTCAAGAAGCAACAGTTAGAACTGGACATGGAGCAACAGACTGGTTCCAAATCAGGAAGAGAGTACGTCAAGGCTATGTATTGTCATCCTGCTTATTTAAATTCTATGCAGAGTACATCATGAGAAACTCTGGGCTGGATGAAGCACAAGCTGGAATCAAGATTGCCGGGAGAAATATATCAATAACCTCAGATATGCAGATGACACCACCCTCATGGCAGAAAGGAAAAAAGAACTAAAAAGCCTTTTGATGAAAGTGAAAGAGGAGAGTGAAAAAGCTGACTTAAAACTCAACATTCAGAAAACTAATATCATGGAATCCGGTCCCATCACTTCATGGCAAACAGATGGGGAAACAACGGAAACAGTGACAGATTTTTATTTTGGGGGGCTCCAATATCACTACAGATTGTGACTGCAGCCACAAAGTTAAAAGACACTTACTCCTTGGAAGAATAGCAATGACCAACCTAGACAGCATATTAAAAAGCAGAGACATTGCTTTGCCAAATAAGGTCCCTCTAGTCAAAGTTATGGTTTTTCCAGTAGTCATGTATGGATGTGAGAGTTGGACTATAAAGAAAGCTAGGCATCGAAGAATTGGAGTTTTTGAACTGTGGTTTTGGAGAAGATTCTTAAGAGTCCCTTGGACTGCAAGGAGATCCAACCAGTCCATCCTAAAGGAAATGAGTCCTGAATATTCACTGGAAGGGCTCCAATACTTTGGCCTCCTGATGCGAAGAGCTGACTTATTTGGAAAGACCTTGATGCTGGGAAAGATTGAAGGTGGGAGAAGAAGGGGATGAGAGAGGATGAGATGTTTGGATGGCATCACCGACCCAATGGACATGAATCTGGGTAAACTCCAAAAGTTTATGATGGACAGGGAAGCCTGGTGTGCTGCAGTCCATGGGGTTACAAAGAGTCAGACATGACTTAGCAACTGAACTGAACTGATGTTTACAAAGTCAGAGTTCCTTTGGTGCCTCAAAACTGCATATTAAATGTGGGCTAATTATGCTTGGAAGATCTACATGGATTTCAGAAATATACTTATTCATGGATATTCTTTGGTGGCTCAGCAGTAAAGAACCTGACTGCCAAGGCAGGAGATGCAGGTTCAATCCCTGAATCTGGAAGATGCCCTGGAGAGGGAATGGCAAGCCTCTCCAAATCCTTGCCTGGGAAATCCCATAGACAGAGGAGCCTGGTGGGCTACAGTCCATGGGGTCACAAAGAGTCAGATATGACTTAGCTACTAAACAGCAACATTTTTTCATACACATGGGAATATCCATCCTAAAAATTATGGTGATTTTCTTTTCTCAGATATCATCTCGGTGTGATACAGATATATTATAAATAATTTGAAAACAGTATCCTAAAATAATACATATTGTGATCTCTGGTTAATGTTGTTAATCTTTGGAAAGAAAACCCTAAAGTGTAAAATTCAAAAGCTTTATTTTAAGGAGTGAGCATTTTGAGAGAAACAGCATGCTTTCTAAATAAAAAGTAATTATGTAAAAATTACATGGATTAAAGATATTGAACCTCCATTACTATATTAACCTCGCATTTCTTTGAACAAGTGCTATTGAACAGGTGATTTTTCTTCTGAGTCACAGTCCATAAAATAATTGAACTTTCTTTCAATGAGGCAGCATATCAGATCCAGGCTGAGAGGTGAATCTGAAGCTCCAAAGAATGATGAACATATGATTCAATGAATTATTTCCTAAAGTGTCTTTTTAAACTTGTTTCCTGTATTTTTATTTCCTTGTCTTAACCCGGAAAAAAGCAAGCAGGAAAGAAAAGCAAGCCAAATAATGACCTCACAACAAAAATCAAATACATGTTAGTAAGAGACATACAAATAATATGAATTGAGGTAGTATTAAACTTAGAAAAACAATGTTTGATTTCTTTAAGTATTCATTTTATTTTAGTCATTTTTATAAGTAGTATATTTATTCAGTTATTTACATTCTGAAGGATCTGAGAATTTTACTATATATACTTGACTTTCACAAACCTCCTAAAAGAAAAATACCTTGATTTTTTTTCTTTTTACTTTAGACATGGCTACTAGGAAATTTTTAAGTGCCACATTTCTTGATCTATTACATGTACTTATGTGCATCTATACATCAGTTTTAGGTTGTCCTTATATTGAACAATGGGTCTACTTTAATTGTCAAAGAATCTAAACTATACTTTTACAGGTGAAAACTGCATGGTTGATAAACCATTTTTTCAAGTTTCTGTGTACTGTTGCTATTTATTTAAGGGACAAATTTGTTTCATAAACATGGCTGTACAAAATCACTATGGAGGTAATGTGTCATAAAATTACAAAGGAAAGAATATCATACAAAAGTAGACCTCCAAGGCATTTCAATCCAGAAATCCTTAAAATGTTCTGAATACCAGCAGCCATTGAGAATCTGATTAATAACTGTTCTCTCAGGGGAAAAAAAAATGTACAGGTTCACAAACTTTTGCATTCAGTTCCACTAATATTTGAAACACAACTTAGATTTCTATTTGTGGACCGACCCCAGGTTGTAAAATGAGGTATCCTTCAAGCTCCTAAATTTACAGATAAAGGAACTTGGTGGTTCATCAGAGTTAATAGCTTTCCAAAGCTAAACAGCTAGTTTCGACTAGCGGAACAAGAGGAGGTTCGCTAGAATGAGCACTTTTCCTGTTATACTCAATATTCTAGTGATAGTCAACTAGAAAGAAGGATTCATTATAATAAAGCCCATTGCATAATTTAGCTTTTATTCCATATAATAAACCACACCTTATTTCATCACTGCATGTTTCAGTATAAGTGATAACTGTGTAGAGATCCTGATTCCTCTAGTGAAATTAAATAGTCCTTGATATAGAGCAGGTACTCTATAATACCTCTTGAATTTCAAAGAAGCAGACCTGCTTTGAACAATGGTAAAGGACTGTTGGAAAACTGGCACAAGTGTAATATAAGAGATGCTAAATCCCCTAAACTATTTGTTTCAAGTTTAAATCATATTACAAAGAGTTAAATTGGTATGACGATGTAAGCTGATTGCTAAGAAATGCCTCCTTGGCAATCGTTTTTCTTCTTTAATATGTACTTTCACAGAATGGGTGGGGACTATAGATTGGCACAATCCAAACTCATCTCATCCGCTCCCTGAGAAATACCTTATCATCTGCACAATGTCGACAATGCTGAGGTTATGTCACGGAGAAGTAGCTTTACCCTGGTAAGCGATCTTGATTACGAAAGTCCTTTCTTATATTGAACAACCAACACCTTCATGGGAAACTTCCTTTATTTGTCAAAATTCTTCCACCCAGACCAATACATATAAAAATGATTCCTTTTCTCCTCTTTCTCTCTTTCATATTTGAAATCACTTTGTTGTTCACTGTCCAAATTTTCACCAAGCTATTCTGACATAATCTACTTTCTGCCAATATACCTCAATGACTCCTTGCTTTCCTTGCAAATTTACTTTGCTCAATCATGTTTCCTAGGTTTGATTGCCTCTCTCTTTTCACTTCCCCTTTAATTTTCCCTCCCCATTTCTCTCCCATCCTCTCTCACTCTTAAGAACCCTTTGGCCTCTTCCTTATGGATTATCCTTCATTCTTTTGCTACATTGGGCCGGCGGGGGTTGAGGGAGAGGCTGCTGCTGCTGCTGCTAAGTCCCTTCAGTCGTGTCCGACTCTGTGCGACCCCATGAGAGCCCAACAGGCTCCCCAGTCCCTGGGATTCTCCAGGCTGAACACTAGTGATCCTTAATGAAATTCTCAAAGACTGCCGATTCTGATGTGAAAATTCCAACTTCCAGAGCTAGGATTGCAAATTAAGTTGAATTCCTTCAGAAGAAGATCTTGAACTGTGTGAATGCCAGTATTTTTATTCCGGGAGTGATCCCAAGGATCACCAGTAAGGGCGGCGGGGGCGGTGGGGACGAGGCACAGGCCAGAAGACATCTGTAAAGCATGTTCTCTGTGGGTACTTGAAGAACTTCTGAACTCAGTCTCATTGGATAACTCTGGGAGACAGCACAGACAATGTTTCTCTACCCCATCCAAGGAACAAAGGAATGGGGATATTTACCACCAGTGCTGTCTGTCATGGATCAGGGCTGCTCACTGGTGATATGAACCCCTGGCACTTCTGTGCGCCCTTGTGTTAAGCCAGATGCCTCGTCCAGAAAAGCCTTCAGAAAGAGTCCCAGGTGTTACCAGTTGGAAAGTCTAATAATGGTGTGCACTGAGGAAATATGAGCTGGATACAGGCAACACCTGCGACAATTACTCTCTGGCTATATTTTTGTTTGTGCTGCGCTTAGACGCTCAGTCGGGTCCCACTCTTTGCAACCCACTGGACTAGAGCTCGCCAGGCTCCTCCATCCCTTGGATTTTTCAGGCAAGAATACTGGAGAGGGTTGCTATTTCCTTCTTCGGAGGATCTAGCCAATCCAGGGATCACATCCACATCTCCTGTGACTCCTGTATTGCAGACAGATTCTTCACCTGTATATTTGTTTAATATTTAAATGAGACTTTAATTCTGGAGAAGGAAATGGCAACCCCGTCCAGTATTCTTGCCTGGAAAATCCCATGGACAGGGGAGCCTGATAGGCTACAGTCCATGGGGTGGCAAATAGTTGGACAGGACTGAGCAACTTCACTTTCTTTTGTTTCTTTAATTCTGATACAGTCGACTTTAATACCTAGTTTCTATATTTACTGTCTCACTGTGGAAATCCCTTGGCCTCTCCATCTGGGTCTAACTGTTGATTCAGAAACTTGTGTTATGAGTACTGCACCTAGAGCTCTTTCAAAAATCTTCAAGTCTTGCTTCTGTGATATAGCTTAATTTTTTAAAAACAAAAACGTACTGCACTGTAAGAAAAAAAAAAACCCACAAACATTTGCTTTGTTTAATGATATGTATGCTTTTCTCCTTCTGTAAATAGACTGCAACTTTTTGTAGAGAGTCAAAAAGAAGTGGGAACAGTAGTGAATTTAGTGATTCATAAGAAGGTATGATGTGCTGTGTGCCTATTGAGGAGAATAAGTGGCAAAACACAGAAGTGAAATTGCTGGTTTTATCCTGGCCAAGAAGCAATGTGCAATGAATGAATTTGCAATTGTATGAACCCAGTTTCTCAACTGAACTCCTGTTAATAATTATGGAGTCTTGCGCAATTTAATTTCTTTTCAGCTTCAGTGTCCTCATCTTCGGGGAAAAGATATTAACAGCACACAACTGTTGTGAGCATCAAAAGAGATTAAGACAGACAGAAGATCACAATTTTGTTACTTAGTAGATGTTCAACTGTTGTGGATTACTTTCGTTCCCCTACCTTCACCCTAAATCACCATGATTAGGGTTTTACAACATATAGAATGAAAATGGTAATAGCATCCTGTATCTTTTCTCAAATAAAGGCCTGATCTTATTTTTATATGCTCTCATAATCTGTGAAATATGGATATAGGCAGCCTCTACCATTGTATAGAGTGATGGATAGAAAAGTAAAAAGAAATCACCCAGTGATTATTATTATTTTTGTATGATAATGGCCACAGTTCGCTGATTTCTGTCATGCTTTCCTCTTAAACTTCCATTTTTCTAGGTCACCCATGTGCGGTATTTTATAACCAAAATTGTTACAGTGAATTGCAGTAGAGACTAGTTTTCGTCTCCAGGATGACTGTACATTATTGGGGCCTTACTGACTTTACTGTCTTTTATACAGGCATGCAGAGAAACAGACGGCAAGCACAACATTCAAGTCTACCGCACCATTATCCCTGCAGGTTCTGCATCCAGCTGGACGGTTGTAACGGTACAAGGCCAATCCCCAGTAGACACAGTTGTGGCTTTTTCTCCATCACTCCATCTCTCCTTCACACCTGAGTAACCATTCACACTCCCTGACTTCTCTCGCTTTGATTCTGGCTTTGCTGGTTACATTTAAGTCTATCAGGTAAAAAAATGTTTTACTAAATTGTCTAATCAACTTTGTCTATGAACTTAGGTTACTGGCAAAATCCATACTTGGCTAACACTTATATGTATTTCTTTAACCCTTTAGGAAGCATGCAAATGCATATTATGTAAATAAAGTCAATCTATGAACTATCATTCATAATCTGCTGCTGCTGCTGCTGCTAAGTCACTTCAGTCATGTCCGACTCTGTGTGACCCCATAGACGGCAGCCCTCCAGGCTCCCCCATCCCTGGGATTCTCCAGGCAAAAATACTGGAGTGGGTTGCCATTTCCTTCTCCAATGCATGAAAGAGAAAAGTGAAAGTGAAGTCGCTCAGTCTGTCTGACTGTTAGCTACCCCATGGACTGCAGCCCACCAGGCTACTCTGTCCATTGGATTTTCCAGGCAAGAGTACTGGGGTGGGGTGCCATTGCCTTCCCAGCATTCATAATCTAATCAGATATTAACCAATTTATATATTTTTTTACATTATGACCACATAAATACATTTATAAGATGAACTCTAATAGCAGGAAAGGAAAGGTTAAGTATAGTAAAAACAGAAAAAATTATACTAATACATTACTTTAAAATAAAGTAGGACTTATAGGATATGCAATAAAAGTTTAAAATGTATTTAAGTGTATCAGTGGGAGAGTAACAAAGAAATAAGTGGTGTTCCCTGATGATAATAATAAAAGAGTCTACATTGGGAATACTTTCCAAAAGCAGATAGTATATGATAAGAAAAAAATGAATTACCTTATCCTTTACTACCAATGACTTTAGGGTAATATCTACCTTCTACTTGTGTCTTGGAACATATAGGTTAGAAATCTAAAAATCATTCAGTAGAAAAATGTAAAAACTAAATTGAAAGGAGTCATAAAGATCATCTTATCTATATTCTTTGTTTTGCAATTGATCCTTCACTGACCAAGACGGTAGTCACAAGTCATCACTACTGTTAAGCATTTGAAATGTAGCTAGTTCAAACCGAAATGTGCTGGACATGTAAAATATATCCTAAAATTGGAATAATGCATTTTAAAAAGTCAAATATTGCCTTGCCTTAATAATGTTATATTGATGACAAGTTAAAATTATAATATTTTGCATTTGCAGGATTATGTAAAATGCACTCATAAAATTGGTTTCTTTTCTTACTTGGTTTTAAATGTGATGACTAGAAAATTTAAAATCACACATATGATTTACATTATTTTTCTACTGGACTGCTGGACTTTACTGTAAGCAAAAGTTACATCATGAGCCAAATGAACAAAATAAATATGACTGTATCATAGAGAATCGATGACAACCTTCTTTCTTTAAAATAATTATTTTTAAAAAATTATTAAGGAAGGAAATTTGGAAACTGTTGACAAAAATGTAAGCATCATTCTTAAGGAGTGTTTGTCAGAGGCCTTTTGTGTCAGAGCCTTTTTGTGACTACCATGATAGCATTTGTTGGGGAACAGTCTTCCAGTCATGACTGTAGGAATTACAAACGAGTCTCACTGGGACAGTGGAAAAACTAACTGGTAGATACAACCGAGATAATGTGTCTGCAAAGGTTTGATGCTTCTCATTGAGCCCTTTGATGAAAAAGACATAGAGAGCAAAAATATATTGAAGTCAATTAGCCTGATGACAAGTGTCTTGACAAATTGCCATCATAGCAGTCACCTTGGTAGTGAGTGAAAAGGCCATTAAAAAAAAAAAAAAAAAGATAGCTACTCGATGCAGAAACAAAAGAAAAAGCTTGTAGCAAAAAAAAAAAAAAAAAAAAAGACATATACTCAGATACGTAAGTAAAAGAAAAACTGTCTCCAGATATGAGCAGTACGTGCTAATCTCATTTAACTTTAGGCAACACTGAACAATATCCTTTAGTATTTTTGGAAATGAAATAAAGAAGGGACATCACAAAAACTATCTTTGCGTTTTATAAGACAATGTTTTTATTCAGAATAAGGAATGAATGGGCTTTTTTGGTGGCTCAGAGGGTAAAGAATCTGACTGCAGGGCAGGAGACCTGGGTTTGATCTCTGGGTCAGGAAGATCCCCTGGGGAAGGGAATGGCTACCTACTCTAGTAATCTTGCAGATGAGCCTGATGGGCTACAGCCCATGGGGTCGCAAAGAGGTGGTCAAGACTGAGCAACTAACACTTTCACTTTTCAAAGTAAGGAACAGATATTCAAGTATTTTTCTATGCATAGGTGGTGGTGGGGATGGTTGGGAAGGGAATGATGTATACTTTTTTTTAATGGCTGATACAAGCAGTTCCCATCATAAGAATCAGTCTCAAGTGTTGAAATCAACAATACTTTTTCAGAAAAAAAAAATTTAATATAAAACAAAACCTTATTACTCTCTGTCTTTTGGAGTTCTGACTCCTTTGTTAATTGTCTTAAAAAATAAATAACTAATGTCTGGCAAAAAGAATGTGATCCAGGATAAACTCTAGCCAGATTCCCTAAGAATATTTCCTTTCTGTTCTTTTGTGCTCTAAAACCAATGACTGTTGTTCAGCCACTAAGTCATGTCCACCTCTTTGCAACCCCTTGAACTGCAGTGAGACAGGTCTCCTTGTCCTTGACTATCTCCAGGAGTTTGCTCAAACTCATGTCCATTGAGTCAGTGATGCTCTTCAACCATCTCATCCTCTGTTGCCTCCATCTCCTCTTATAAAAACTCTTTTTAAAATACAAAAGTAAGCTGAACATTTCCCTTTTTAGTTTCTTAAAATGCTGTTTATCTAAAGGAAGAGACTATCTGAAATAATCTCCTTTCATTTTTTATTTTCTTTCTGACCTGAAAACTAATTTTGCTGTTAACATTGTATGCAGAGAAAAGGTCCATACTTGCATATGAGAGAGATTATGCCATTTTATAACTTAAGGAATACAGATCACATATTTAATATTAGTAGCAGCTGCTTTTATTAAATGATGACCCTGTCTACTAGGGATGGTTCTAGATTCTTTTTAAAAAAATTCAAAATCTAATTTAATCTTTAAAACATTGTGAGTCTATTATTGTCCATTTAAAGACATATCAAGTACATATTGTCAGTGTAAAGATATATCAACTCATTATTGGAGAGATTAGGTACTATAGTCTAGAACACACTGCAAAAAGAAATTTCAAAATAAGACTAGTTGAAACTAACATAAGAAATCTAACATAAGGATATTTTTAAAATGCATCCCTGAACTCACTTACTTAGGAGGTAGCCCAATTCTGATATCTGTGTTTGAAGCATCACCTCTGCAGAGCTCATAATAAAGCTTGGGGCTGCTTTCTGATACAACAATTAAAGCCTCATATTTTTGTCCAGGAAACTATAAATTATAAATAATACATGTCTATTAAAAATATACATGTTCCATTGACTCACCTGTGAATAAGAATAATATTTTCTATGCTTTATGTACATATGAGGAGAGAACAGGAAACTTTAAACAAATCCTCCTCAAATTGAAAGATCTGAAAGATAATTTAAAAAAACTTTCTGTCTGGCCTGAGGACAACACAGGTGACCTGATGGCCTGGGCTGGGCCAGCTGCTTAAGCATTAGGGTGTTCTGAAAGCCCAATGCATACAAAAGGCGTCACTGCTATGGAACACTTGCCTGAACTTTTACCAAAGAAACAACTTATGTATTGCATTTGCAATTTTAACAATGGTTCTCATTGAAGGGAGATACAGAAAACAAAAGAGAAAATCTTACTTCTGAAGTGTCTATCTTAAATGTTTAAAGAAATGTCCATTGTAGAAAGATTGTAAAATTGTAGCACCATAAGATTCCTATTTCAGTAATGGTGAATCTGCTTTTTTTTTCCCCTCACCTCAGCTATTTCTGCTCTTAGGTCTCAGTTATTTTGACATAGAGGGGGCAGCAAGTTTTAAGAAATAGGTATTTTCCTCCTTTCACCACATTTCTACAAATAGAATAAAATAGAATATGTTCCATTTAACACTCTGGTGGTGTCTTAACTTGTAAAACAAAATGCATTAATGACTTTGCTTATAGATCCACAAGTATCATCTGAATGCATTTTAAAATCATTATAAATTTCATGGGCAATTTCGGCTACCATTTTTGATGCTCTTTTAGCTTGTTTTAAATTCCTGACTCAAATCCCACAGGTTGGGGCTTTCTTATTTGCATTAATATACTTTCTTCTTAAACATGTAAGAGACTGACTAATGTGTAAACAACATTGGGGCACCCCAGGTTCAAGGCAAGAATATAATTACTCAAGGGACAGAACATTTTCAGAACTTATTCTAATTCAAAATAGGTTTATGTGCTAATGTGCTAACAAATGACTAGAGTCATTTCTAAATCTAGAAGAACTACTTAATGCGCTCAGAGACCAGACTCTCGGCTGAACAAAACTAAGCATGTATTGAAAACAACTGAAACTTTTTAGGGTTTAGATTTGTACAAGTATACTGCTGCTGCTGCTGTCACATCAGTCATGTCCAACTCTTAGCAATCCCATGGACTGCAGCCTACCAGGCTCCTCCCTCCATGGGAGTCTCCAGGCAAGAGTAGGTCGCCAGTGCCTTCTCCATTGTACAAGTATAAGTCAAGGTTATTTTNGCTGCTGCTGCTGTCACATCAGTCATGTCCAACTCTTAGCAATCCCATGGACTGCAGCCTACCAGGCTCCTCCCTCCATGGGAGTCTCCAGGCAAGAGTAGGTCGCCAGTGCCTTCTCCATTGTACAAGTATAAGTCAAGGTTATTTTGGAAGGAGATCCTAGTTAAAGAGAATGTAAACAGGTCTCAAAAAAGGGATTTAAAATATCGATGCATTTTGAGATAATAATAGGAAGCCTCAATCAAGTTAACTACTTTTACCAATACTGATTTTATTGGGATTGTTCTTTTTTTTCTGAAATTATCAGTATCTGTTTAGACTATGTTACAACCTTTGAATTTCTGCTACTCTTTTAGCATTACCTTACCTCACTCCAAACTAGAACATATGAATACACACAAGTAAACAACAAAGCTAGTTTTTATATTTAGGTACACAAAGTTCTCCATACCTTTCAGACTTATACCTTTCTCTGCCCTGTAAAGCCTGCTAAAACTATACACCTGGGTGTTGCCCACATTCCATAGCTTTCCAATATCTTACTTTTTTAATTAAAAAAAGTCTTCCATGAAGAAATAACTCTGGTTATTTGTACCAAAACCAGAATGCAATCTAACCATTTCTGGAGAAAGTTTTTAAAGTATATATACTATAAACTGTTGCAACTGTGAAAATTTAAAATCAAAAAATAGAAAAAAAAGGGGGGGAGAACTAATATCAAGAAAAAGAAGAATGGAATACATTTAAATAAAATGGAAGAAATCAATAATTTACAAATAATAATTTACATTGAAGGCCTTTATAAACACCCAGCTGGTTAGTGGGAATACCTGGGGGACAAACGAAAATAAGTGGTGAAATTTTCATAGCACAGAAAGATAATTTGTTCTACTTATATTAGTTATTTTGAATAGTATATTCTGAGAGACAGAGATAGAAATACAAATACATTGCCTCATGACTTTCTGTAACTGGACACCCAACAATGTACTTATTCTATACAAAATAAAAAGCTTAACTGAAGTGTGTAATATGTACCTCCATTATTATCTCAATGAAAAATTTTACTTTATCTTGACCAGCTTTCTAGCACATATTTTCCTTCCAGAGAAGCAAAATAAACTTTTTTATTTGCAGTTAATTCAAATAGATGTGTATTACTAAGTGCATTCATTCCACAACTAGTGAATTAACATTATAAACTGTACTTGATCTATCTTCTACAAAGAAACCTATAAGCATGTGCCTTGGCCTTAAAGTATTTTAAGTCTGGCAAAGGGAAAATATATCTGCCTATATACCTCTAGCTAATTACATGTGGCATTTCAGTGAGACTGAGAGTGTTGGGCAGGAAGAAGTAAATGCTGCTGAAATGATCAAGGATTTCTGGATGATGGAGATGGTTGTCTTTTTAGCTTAACATTAAAAGATGGAGAACATGAAGTGTATCTCAAATTATTAATACTGCTTGAATCTGGATGATGTCTCATGGGATTTCTATGCCCTTTTAGTGTATCTGCTTTTCCTATTTTCTTTAAATGAATGTGTCACTGTTACATATTAAAGAAAATAATAAATACTATTAAAGCAAATAAAGGAACTGAAGGCAAGGGCAACTGTACAGAGCCAATGAACAGGATCTGTTAACTGATAAGATTCTGGAGGTAGAAAAAGGAAAGCATCATGTTTGGTTAGAAACTCATGGCAAAATACCAAGTCAGTAGGTGATATGAGAAAACAGAGCATACATCTTCTTTTAGGCTTGTTTAGTTGGGGTTTACAAAGGAAAGGAGTTTTGGTGGTGCTGGAAGTTCAAGAATTGGAGGGAGGAGGTCATTGAATTCATGGGACATAATTAATGCTTGATAAGATACACCCAGAATCATACTGAAGACTGAACCTTGGAAAATATCTCCACAATTAATATCTGACCTACTGTGTATTTTAAATGAGCTCAAAACCTGACGGACTATCAATGTTTCCATAGGATTTTCCCCCTGTAGGGGATCCAACTAATACTAACAGTAAGCAAAAGTGGGAGAAACCCATGCTTTCATTTCCTCCTTTCTTAAAAGAAAGAACATGAACAGTACTGTGCATGTAACTGTGAATTCTTCATAAGAGTAAAAATAAGCAGGCTGACCTGAGCCCTGGCACACACTGCTCTGCTGTAGAATTCATGGCTGCACAAAAGAGCAGACAGGCTTGTCAACACCATCACATTTAATTCCTGCCCTGCCTAACTGAGCGAACTCCATGGAAATGATGCCAGCTCCTTGACATCATGGGCACTCACTGACTACTTATTCACTCATTGACAGTAAATGAGTGTCAGCTGCCAGAAAATGGAAAGAAGGAGGTCTATAGGAGAAGACACTGCCTTAAAATGATGATAATTTCAAGTCCTCAATCTCAGGCACCTGCTGGATTTGTTTTGTAATTCCTCAAGCAAAATAAGATTCTATTTCTGATTCTTGAATTAAACATTTGAGGTCAAAGTAACAGAATAGGTTCCAGATAATCATGCAATAGGGATACAACGTAAAAGTAAATGCTTTATCTAGTCAGTTGGTGCAAACATAATTGCGGTTTCAGACCATGAATTTTAAATCATTATAACTAGGCTCAAACACATTTTTGTTAATCAAAATAGGAACCGTTACAATCAACACATTTTTGCAAATGAGAAATAAGTTTGTTTATTCCTGTATCATAAAAACCCATGCTTCAGGAGGATTCGACAAACCGTTGGGAAGTATTTTCTGCCTCTGGCTGGTTGTGAAAACGTTTTCCCTGCAAAAAGTTGTCAAGCGGCTTGAAGAAGTAGTAGTCAGCTGGCAAGAGGTCAGGTGAAATGGCAGATGAGGCAAAACTTTGCAGAGCAAGTCGTTCAACTTTTGAAGTGTTGGTTGTACAACGTGCAGTCGGGCGTTGTCATGGAGGAGAACTGGGCCCTTTCTGTCGCCCAGTGCTGCTGCAGGCATTGCAATTTTCAGTGCGTCTCAGCGATCTGTTTAGCATACTTCTCAGATGTAATGGTTTCGCTCGGATTCAGAAAGCTGTAGTGGTTCCCATTGGTAGCAGATCTCCAAACAGTAACCAGGACCTTTTTCTGGTGCAAATCCGGCTTTGGGAGGTGCTACGGCGCTTCTTCTTAGTCCACCCACTGAACCAGTCATCACCAATCGTCATAGAAAATCCACGTTTCGTTGCATGTCAAAATCTGGTTGAGAAATGGTTCAATGCTGTGGTATAACACAAGAGAAAATGACACTAAAATGATGATAGTTTTGATCTGCAGTCAGCTCAGGAGGCACCCCCTTATCAAGCTTTTTTACCTTTTCAATTTGCTTCAAATTCTGAAAGACTGTAGAATGTTCACAGCTGAGTTCCTCGGCAACTTCTCATACTATTGTAAGAAGATCAGCTTCAATGATTGCCCTCAACTGGTCTTTGTCAACTTTCAATGGTGGCCACTGCGCTCCTCATCTTCAAGTCTCTAGTCGCCTTTGCAAACTTTCTTGAACCACCACTACATTGTATGTATATTAGCAGTTCCTGGGCCAAATGCACTGTGGATGCGGCAAGCTGTCTCCATTGCTTTAAGACCCATTTTGAACTCAAAAAAATCACTCAAATTTGCTTTTTGTCTAACATCATATCCATAGCCCAAAATAAATATGATAAATAGCAAGCAATAAGTCATTAGCAAAAATAAGCAAGAAATGTGCATTAAAATGATGTCTAACATAATCACATTTATTTAAGAAAGTATTCGAATATCAATCAGCAAATTTCAACAATGCAAAAACTGCAATTACTTTTGCACCAAACACAAGCTGGAATCAAGATTGCTGGGAGAAATATCAACAACCTCAGATATGCTGATGACACCACCCTTATGGCAGAAAGTGAGGAGGAGCTAAAAAGCCTCTTGATGAAAGTGAAGGAGGAGAGCAAAAAAGTTGGCTTAAAGCTCAACATTCAGAAAACGAAGATCATGGCATCTGGTCCCATCACCTCATGGGAAATAGATGGGGAAACAGTGGAAACAGTGTCAGACTTTATTTTTTTGGGCTCCAAAATCATTTCAGATGGTGACTGCAGCCATGAAATTAGAAGACGCTTACTCCTTGGAAGAAAAGTTATGACCAACCTGGATAGTATATTCAAAAGCAGAGACATTACTTTGCCGACTAAGGTCTGCCTAGTCAAGGCTATGGTTTTTCCTGTGGTCATGTATGGATGTGAAAGTTGGACTGTGAAGAAAGCTGAGC
>SJYX01008090.1:0-36829 GCA_006410675.1 Oreotragus oreotragus | reverse complement strand
TATAAGTTAAATAAGCAGGGAGACAATATACAGCCTTGACGTACTCCTTTTCCTATTTGGAACCAGTCTGTTGTTCCATGTCCAGTTCTAACTGTTGCTTCCTGACCTGCATACAGATTTCTCAAGAGGCAGGTTAGGTGGTCTGGTATTCCCATCTCTTTCAGAATTTTCCACAGTTTCTTGTGATCCACACAGTCAAAGGCTTTGGCATAGTCAATAAAGCAGAAATAGATGTTTTTCTGGAACTCTCTTGCTTTTTCCATGATCCAGCGGATGTTGGCAATTTGACCCTAGACTGGCTGAAACACCAGAAGGCTGATGATGCTTGAAACTTCACCTTGATGCCAGTCCCTCTGAGGATTCTCCAAGAGCTGATTACACCCCCTGAAGCCCCTTCTCCCCTTGCCTTTAAAACTCCTCCCCTGAAAGCCATTGGGCAGTTTGGGTCTTTTGAGCAGGAGATGCCCATTCTCCTAGCTTGGCACCTGCAACATGAATGCTGGACCTTCCTTCCCCACAACCCAGTGTCAGTAGATCAGCTTTACTGAGGGGAAGCCAGCGGACTCTTGTTAGGTTTTGTAACAGAGTCAACATGGTATCACCTCCAGGGTACCACTTGGAGTTTGTAAAAGGTCATGTATGATTTTAATTGATACCACTGCATATATTCCATATGCAAATAACATAGTCTTTAGCATAAACTAGTTGCATTATGAGCTTGTTTTATAACTTACCTCTTTGCTTCCTAGGGATCCTGAGGATAACAGTGTGACTCAGGTAGCACAAGTTTATTATCTTCCAGAATATCTCACTGGAAAAGGCCCTGATGCTCGGAAAGATGGAAGACAAAAGGAGAGGAGGGAGGCAGAGGATGAGATGGTTAGATGGCATCACTGACTCAATGGACACGAATTTGAGCAAACTCTGGGAGACAGTGAAGGACAGGGAAGTCTGGTGTGCTGCAGTCCACGGGGACATAAAGAGACAGGCGTAACTTAGTGATTGAAAAACAACAACAGCACATTTCTGGACAGTCTCTGCTGACTGTACTCCTTCACACACATGCTTACTCCGTGGAAGGTGTGATGGTACCACCCACAGCAGAGCACAGGATATCAAACCTTTCCTGGAATGGCTGGAACCCATTCCCTTCTGAGCAGTGGGTCAGAGTGGACCTCAGGGCTGATGCCCACAAAAGAATGGAGCAGTATCTGCTAGCCAGCCAAGACGCTCCCAGGGAAGGTGTGCTTACTGCAGTGTAAACCACAGGTGAAGTGAAGTGAAGTCGCTCAGTCGTGTCCGACTCTTTGCGGCCCCGTGGACCGTAACCCACCAGGCTTCTCTGTCCATGGGATTCTCCAGGCAAGAATACTGGAGTGGGTTGCCATTTCCTTCTCCAGGGGATCTTCCCGACCCAGGATCGAACCCGAGTCTCCCGCATTGGAGGCAGACGCTTTAACCTCTGAGCCACCAGGGAAGCCTCAGGAACTGGCTCTAAAGCAGATATGGACGATGTCGGCAGCTATTCTGCTACCGATGTCCTGGTCTCTGCTTTCAAACAAAGATTCCTTCACACCCCTTTCCGTAGGGCATTTTCCTCTCTATGTTCCTTCTGTATTTTGAGAATTCGTTGCTCTTCTTGAGTTCCAGGCGCTGGCTCCAAGCGCCTCGAGCACCCTCCTGGTTCCTCTTGCCCTAGTGAGGCCTTTTCTGCACCCTCCTCTACTTCCCTGTCAAGTCCGCCTCGTCCGTCATAGCCAGCTCCAGCCTGACATCTGCTCTTCCTCGACCAGCCCTCTTCAGAGCCTCTATGCCTTCCGAATCTGTGCCACAGAATTTAGCACTGAGGTGTCTTGTTAGCCAGGACACGGAAGCAATCTAAATGTCTATCAATAGACAAAAGGGTAAAGAAGATACCATACATATACACAATAGAATACTACTCAGCCAGAAGAAAGAATGAAATGATGCCATTTGCCGCAACACAGATGCACCAAGAGGTTATCGTACTAAAAGGAATGAGTCAGACACAGAAAGACAAATATATGATGTCTCTTATATATGGAGTCTAAAATATGGCCCAAATGAACTTAACTATGAAACAAACAGACCCACAGACAGAAAACAGACTTGTGGTTGCCAAGAGGGAGGGATGATTGGGAGTTGGGGACTAGCAGATGCAAACATACATATACAATATATATCACACATAAGTTATGTATTATATATTACATATATATGTATTATATATGTAAAATTCATATGCCTATTACATATCTAATATATATATAGCACATAGATATAATTATGTATATAATGGATAAACAACAAGGCCCTATTATACAGCAAAGGGAATTATTTTCAGTACCTTACAATAAATCATAATGAAAAATGGTATGGAAAAGAATATATGTGTGTCTGTGTATAAAATGGAATCACTTCGCCATACACCAGAAACTAACATAACGTTGTAAATCAACTGTACTCCAATTATTTATTGTTTTTACATGCTATTAGTGGCAAATGAAGCCTGATACAACCATGACCACCTTACCCCCCTACCCCAAATGCTTTATCTTCATTTTGTTGTGTGTATTAATAGCTCAGTCATGTCCGACTCTTTGCAACCTGTGGACTGTAACCCATCAGGTTCCTCTGTCCATGGAATTCTCCAGGCCAGAATACTGGAGTGGGTTGCCATTCCCTTCTCCAGGGGATCTCCCCAACTCAGGGACTGAACTTGCATCTCCCACATGACAGGCAGATTCTTTACCACCTGAGCACCANTTCCTCTGTCCATGGAATTCTCCAGGCCAGAATACTGGAGTGGGTTGCCATTCCCTTCTCCAGGGGATCTCCCCAACTCAGGGACTGAACTTGCATCTCCCACATGACAGGCAGATTCTTTACCACCTGAGCACCAGGGTTAGGCATTTAATCAACTCGTCGACTGACTGGTTAGGGATAGTAAATACTTAGCAGATACTTGACCTGATGTTTCAGAAGCCTTGTTCTTCAGTCCCTAAGCCATGTCTGACTCTTTGCAGCCCCATGGACTGCACCTCGCCAGGCTTCCCTGTCTTTCACTGTCTCCTAGAGTTTGCTCAAACCCATGTCCATCAAGTTGGTAATGCCATCCAACCACTGCATCCGCTGCCGCCCCGTCTCCTCTTATCCTCAATCTTTCCCAGCATCAGGGTCTTGTCCAGTGAGTTGGCTTTTCACACCAGGTGGCCGCGGTACTGGAGCTTCAGCTTCAGCATCAGTCCTTCCAATAAATACTCAGGACTGATTTCCTTTAGTATTGACTCAGTACTCTTGCCTGGAAAATCCCATGGACGGAGGAGCCTGGAAGGCTGGGTCATGAAGAGTTGGACACGACTGAGCAACTTCACTTTCACTTTCATGCATTGTAGAAGGAAATGGCAACCTACTCCAGTGTTCTTGCCTGGAGAATCCCAGGGNAGCTATATAGCCCATGAGGTTGCAAAGAATCAGACACGATTGAGCAACTTCACTTTCCTTTCCTACTGGAAGACAGATCTTGTTTACACTCCAGCTATCATTCTAGTAATCTAGCCTGGAAACTCTTGAATATTCTATGACATAAGCTCCTATATTTCCTTTAAAATCTTTACATTAATAACTCAGGTGAAGCAAGAAAGCAAAGGCTGAGAAGCTGCATGTCAGGTCCCTTCCACCAACTAGTGGCCAGCTCCCAGCGGTTGGTCATGTGCAGTAATATTCAATCCAACAAAGGTTTGTTGGACAAATAAATATTTACTATGCTAGGAATGGCTCAGTTACACAATTGTGGAAAGATAAAGGAGGACACTATCTTTGACCTCCAGGAAAATTCTAAGGATGAGTATGAAGCAGAGGAAAATATACTCATGTATGTCTTTATGTGTGTGTGTGTGTGTGTTCCTATGAACATGTGTGGAGGGATAAAAAGAGAGGCACATAGGGAGAAAATACAGACAGTATCTTATCATCCATGGAGAGTGCCATGGAAGGGTCTGAGGAGAGAAAGAGCTCCCGAATGGAGATTAGAGAAGTTCATGTGGGAGGATTAACTTAGTGGGAAGACAAAGTTACGGTGTCCAAGGCTGATGGTAAAAATATAAAGGATGAGATGACTTGAATAAAAGGAATGGAGATAACAAAACATGTTTGGACTCATTCACTTATTCACACATTGAAGTAAATGATCATTTATAAAATGCTACTCTGCCAGATGTTAAAAGAATCTGCCATGCAGAGAGGAAAAAAATATCTTTCCCGAACCCAGAGAATTCATACTCTAGCTCAAACTCCTCAAACTTGAATGTTTCTCAAACTTTAAGAGGCATGAAAGTGAAAGCTGCTCAGTCATGTCCAACTCTTTGTGACCCCATGGGCTACACAGTCCGTGGAATTCTCCAGGCCAGAGTACTGGAGTGGGTAGCCATCCCCTTTTCCAGGGGATCTTCCCAACCCAGGGATCGAACCCAGGTCTCCCACATTGCGGGCAAATTCTTTACCAGCTGAACCATCAGGGAAGCCCTTAATAGGCATAAGAATCACCATTTCAAACAAACTCCAAGGAAGATGCTGGTGCCGCTGGTTCCTGAACCATGCTTTGTGAAGTGAAGTGAAGGTCGCTTAGTCATAGCTGACTCTTTGCGACCTCATGGACTGTACCCTGCCAGGCTCCTCTGTCCATGGAATTCTCCAGGCCAGAATACTGGACTGGGTAGCCATTCCCTTCTCCAGGAGATCTTCCCAAATAAAGGTGCTTGTCTAGATTAGATTTGATCATTATTAGAATAGATAATGCAGATAAATCCAGTTACCTTGGGAACAGAATAATGGCATTGCTGGCAGCGGTTGTGTAGCTGGCCTTAGAGGCTGGGGTATGTGACTGGTAGTAGCAGACAAGTCTGAAACCATAGGCTGTAACTATGTATTTATGGAGGACCTTAAAAGTCAAGAAGGATTTCAAAACTTGCTTATGAACTTATCATTGCTCCAGAGAGTGATTTTCTTTCTTTTCTCAGTAGTTATGGGCAGTGAAAATAATAATAATAACTGATCATTATTGAGCACTGGGTCAGCAGTGTACTAAACATATGTGTTTGCTCATTTGATCCTCACAAGCATCCTATTTTTTTTCTTTTTTCATTTTGAGAACAAAAAAATAAGCATACTGAGCTTTAGAGAGGGTATCTGAGTATTTGGAAGTAATTCTCTTATTCACTCCAGGGCAGCTATCATCTTAATTAATTCAGTGAGGACCGAAGGAAAGCTCTATGACCATCCATGTTCTGTTGTCTCCCCCATGACCTTTTGTATCTTGTACCTACTTCCGTTTTCACACCAAATTATAATACGTTCGCTTCCCTTTGTCCCTCAGTATGCTATGTTTTATTCATTTTGTTATTCCCAGTGACGGGGATGTGGTAGGTGTCTGATGAATGATATTTTCTGCTTCTAATATTATCCTCCCACTATCTTCCATGCCTTCTTTCGCAAGCTGTTTTCTCCCACATGAAATGTTCTCTCCTCTAAAATCTCCATCCAAGAGCTTTAAATGCCAGCTCCTCTATGTAGCTTTTTCTGGTTCTTCCTCTGCAAACCTTGAGAGAAAGCTCTTCCTTCCTGGCAGTTTTAGAGCATTTTATTTTCTGTACCTCTGCTGTGGCACTTTTAATTTTCTGTCTCATGTGCTGCGTGCCAAGTCGATTCAGTTGTGTCTGACTCTTTTCGACCCTATGGTAGCCTGCCAGGCTCCTCTGTCCATGGGATCCTCCAGGCAAGAATACTGGAGTGGTTTACCATGCCCTTCTCCAGAGGATCTTCCCAAGCCAGGGATCAAACCCGTGTCTCTTAAGCCTCCTGCACTGGCAGGGAGTTTCTTTACCTCTAGTGCAACCTTGGAAGCCCTTTCTATCTCTGTTTTGCAGTTACTTGTGTGTTCTTCTTACTTCACCACTAGACTCTAGAACACTTTGTAGGAGTGATGAGCCCCTACGGTGTGGTTAAGCTGTGGTTAAATTTGGGAGCCAGATTGAAGCAGGATTTCTTTTGAGAGACTGGGGGTGGCTGGTTTGGGTTTGGTTTAGTTGGTCTGGGTTTGTTTGTTACAGCATCTCTGCTCATTGACCTAAGGGTGTTGAACTGAACCTCCATGAAATTCATGTGCGCAGTGGGGGAAATCACATCCAGCTCTTAAGTGTCTGGAGGATTAAGTGGCTACATGTCAAGAGTTTCGCTTTGCCTGCACAGTTAGCACCTAATACATACAGCCATTGCTGTTATCATCTGTGTCTTACCCATACTTCACTTCTCTCTCCAAAAGTAGGAGCCAATAATATTTTTGAATGAATGAACACCTCTTTTATCTTTACAAACTCAACCCCTCTACAATATTGTAAGCAGTTCTATTATATTTTTCCTCTACTCTTCTCTCCCAAATTATACATCTTTATTCAATTCAGTTCAGTTGCTCAGTCATGTCCAACTCTTTGCGACCCCATGGACTACAGCACATCAGACTTCCCTGTCTTCATTAAATATTGTCATCTTATAGGCCAACCTTCCCATTAAAAGCCTGAAAACTTTGAGTTCTAAAAAAAATACTGCTGTTCCTGAAGCTATTTCCAGTTCTTTGTGGGCTCTCAAAGTACAAAACAAAGTTATTGTATTAAAAGGGCTTCTTTAAGGGGAAAATTTGCATATCAGAATTTATTTGCTCCTCCCCATCTATCATACAGATGCATAACAGAATGTTGATAGGATACAAATGGTTTGAAATGTAAAAAGAAACAATCCCTCAAAAGATGATAATGAAAGCTCAATGGGGCATTCAGGACATTTAGTGGGAAGAAATGCTTAAAATCAATTAGGATCAAGTATTTTCAAATGGTCCAGTTCTCGATTAGTGTTCCATAAACACGTTCCATATACACGTAAACACTGTATACGTGCCCAGGAACACCCAGGGTCAACATGTCTGCCTGTCCACTACATTACTACTCACTCCACACGTTGTTTTCTACAAGTCTACCCACAGTCCACAGACTCTGAAAATACCTCTGAAATGTCTCATGAGCATAAGGCTTTTGAGTTTTATTTATTTTAATAATATATATGTATTTTATATATTTAATATTATATATATATTTAATAATATATAAAAAATATACTAAATATATATTTATATATATTATATATTTAATAATAAATATATTTTTAATAATATAAATTTACTGCTTTCACAGTAATGGCACAATAGCTATTTTGCAGAACATTTTGG
Source organism: Oreotragus oreotragus (assembly GCA_006410675.1). Lineage (NCBI taxonomy): Eukaryota > Metazoa > Chordata > Mammalia > Artiodactyla > Bovidae > Oreotragus > Oreotragus oreotragus. The sequence continues at coordinate 29,532 of SJYX01008090.1, read as the reverse complement.
AAATAATAAAATCAGTGCCATACAAGTAGAATTTTAGTTTGTTGCTTTTTTTTTCAGTACGTTATCATGGCACTGATCCATTTATTCATTCAGTATATGCACAGAGTGCCTGTCATGCTCAAAACTTTGGAAGACAAAGTAAATACATCCCTACGCCCAGAGGTCTGTGTAGGGTGGAAGACGAGAGGTATATAAGCAATCACAGGATCCCTCAATTACTCAATAAACTGTCAGAAGTGCTACAAAGGAAAAGAGCAGAATCCCATGAGGACATAGTCCCATGAGACTAAAGGGAAGGTCAAGGGAAAGCTTTTCTAAACACGTTCTGTTTAAGCAGAGACCCAAAGGATGGGTAAGAATCAGATCGAGAATGAGTGAAATTGCTTTACAGATTGACCAGGCTGGGTGGTGACCCTGAGTTCTGAAAAACAGCCTCTGCCTTACCTTCCTCACCTCTTCAGTGGCAATCCCAATTGCATTTACCCCTTAGGGTGGTTGTGAGTATTATATGACAGGTATTTAATAACGGACTTAAGACAACATTTAGTGCTCACGCTACATTAGCCATTATTGTTGCTGATGTTGTTAGCAGCGTGTGAAGTTTGTTGCTCAATCAGGTCCAGCTCTTTGAGACCCCATGTGCTATAGCCTGGTAGACTCCTCTGTCCATGGAATTCTCCAGGCAAGAGTACTGGAGTGGGTAGCCATTCCTTTCTCCAGGGCATCTTCCCGAGCAGGAACTGAACCCAGGTCTCCTGCTCTGTACGTGGAGTCTCTACTGTCTGAACCACCAGGGAAGCCTGTTACTGTTGCTGATGCTGTTGTTGTTAGCAGTTGTATCCTAAATGCACCGGATGCCACTGAAACCAGGTAAAGCAGGCTTAAGCAAGGGAATGAATGTCAAGAACTGTGAAAAGTCTGAGATTTCTTTCTTACTTACAAACTTGCAAGTTACCCTGCTGTGCCGTCATGGTTACTGGCAGAAGATCTGAGATTCCTGGAAAAGAAACTTTATTGTTGTTTAGTTGCTAAGTCATGTCCAACTCTTTTGAGACACCCATGGACTGTAGCCTGCCAGGCCTCTCTGTCCATGGAATTTTCCAGGCAAGAATGCTGGAGTGGGTTGCCATTTCCTTCTTCAGGGATCTTCCCAACTCAAGGATCGAACCCACATCACCTGCATTGGCAGGAAGACTATTTACCACTGCACCACCAGGGAAGTCCCAGCAACTTTATAGATTCATACTAATCTTTGTAGCCAGAGTATCAGCAATTTCATTTTCCCTGAGCTCTAGTTTCCACAGGATAAAACAAGGGAGGCTATGAGATGCAGGCATATGTAGTGGGTTGCATTACAGGAGAGGATCCCAAGCCTAGGGAACCTGAATCTTTTACAGTGAGCATAAACCTGCCTAGGCTGTGCCTCAGAGAAGAATATTATTATACTGGATACTAAACAAACCTACTCATGGCTCCAGAGACACTATCTCTATCTTCCAAGGCTGTTCACTATACAAACATCCCTGAAAAGACAGTCCAGAACAAAGGAAATAGCATTTCTCCTTGCAAGATATATAGAAAAGCAAGAGACTCAGAATTGTCTGCCAAGAATTTTATGATCAGGTTTGATTTTTTTATGAGATCATTCTGGCAGCTGCTGAACTCATAAGTATTCATACAATTTTATATCCTTTACTTCATTTTTTACATCATAAGCATTTTTTTCAAACTGCCACTTCATGCTGGTAACCCTAATTTTTAACGATTGCATAATATATCAATAATACTATCCATAGGAATGTGCTTAGCTCTTCACCTAATACAGGAGGTTTAGTTTGCTTCTACTTTGGGGCAGTTATCAAGGAACATGTATTTTAAGACACAAATTGTTTGCAAATATAAAGTGACGATGTCCTTTGCTTAAGTAACAATGTTGATGACTTAGGAAGGGTTGTATTAATAAGAAGGTTAGAGGCTGATGTTGCCAATTTGCCTAAGCCTGCAGTTTCCAATAAGGAACGGTGTTAATAAACAGGACATCTTCAGCCTAATTGCACAGGTTTACAATCTCTTTCCATAAAATGGTCAATATATGCATAATATGGATTTCAGTAAAATGGTCAGTATATGCATAATATGGATTTTGCTTCCACCAGAAACATTTCCTGAGAGTGAGAATCAATGCCCAATCTTGATTAAACCATGAGAACTTTCTTCTGTAAAAATTCTTACCCAGAAAACGGGTCAGGAACTACAGAGCATTCATATTAGATGAACTGTGTGCATCTCCACCCCCAAAGAGTCTCCGTATAAAATGGATCCAATGAGCTCTTTCCAGCTCATTTCCAAAGCCAATTTTTAGACTAGTATTCATATTTTTTAATTATTAGAAAGTTTATTATTGAGATCATCACATTTAAAACTCTTGTTTACTGCTAGCTCATCAATTTTAAACCTCTTAATTTACTGCTAAGGAAACTCATTAGAAGGGTGAGTGGATTGCCCATGGGCATAAATTAAATCAATCCCCATGACTGAGCATCTTCCATGTGAAAGGAGCTCTGGTTGGCACTCTGAGGAACGAGCAGCCAGTAATATACTTCCCGTTCCGGAACAGCTTCCATTACAGTGGGTGAAGCAGAGACGCAGTTTGTTGTGTGAAAATTGCCGTGGTAAGGGCACAAGTGCCACGGAATGTAAGGAAGGTGTGTGAATCATCTTGACTGGGAAGGCAAGAAAAAGTCTGGGGGAAGATGAGATTCCTGAGTCATAGCACCTAAATTCACAGCTCAGCTGATCAGCAACCTATTTGGAGCTGTGAGACCTTCTTTAGTGTCTCTTCTAGTCCTCCAGGCCCTGCTTGATTATCCTCGGGGATCAGAAATTCAATCACTGCACACAGTCCTGCCTGCCTTCCAAACTCCTCTTAGTGATTAGAAAGGGCTTCTTTGGGATGTATTCCTGTTTGGGTCTGTAATTTTGCCTCTTGGCTTCTGTGCTACTGCCCCTGGAGGCCATGCCGTGGAAGTGCACAGAAGTCCGTTCTGTATGAGGGACTGCACGTGTTTGTCATTTGCTTAGCGCCTTCTCTGCTCCAGGTTAAAGGTTGCCAGTGCCTTCCATAACCTCCCCCCACTGTGGTGTGATTTTAAAACAGTCATCATCCTGGTCCTATCAGATCAAACACTTCACCTTGTCTCTCCTCCTTCTTTCCCCCTGCTCCCCCTAGCTGCACCAGATATTTAGTTGGAGCATGCAGAATCTAGTTCCCTGACCAGAGATTGAACTCAGGCCCCCTACTTTGGGAGCATGGCGTTTTAGCTATTGGATTACCAGGGAAGTCTCTCTCTTTTAAATGTGCTTTTCAAATCCAAAAACATATTCCTAGAGTGGCCTGATCAATGAAAAACAGAGTCTGAGTGTTCCCTTCCCTGCTTTTGATGCTGCCTTTATCACTGTAGCCAAGACTAGTTTTTATATCCACATGACATTCTTGGTTCATTCATTCTCATTTCACTTCTCACTCATGAAATGAATCCTCCATAGTTGTATTTTCCACTGAAGACTGGCAATTCATGTGGGTACTGCAGAATGAAGATTATCCCTATGACAAGAAATAGGAGATGGGAGGAAGGCATTCCAGAATGGAGGAAACCATATGGAAATGCCTAGTGAAATCACATAGTATGTTTGAGAGAGGCTGAGTAACCCAGAATGAATATATCATGGAGTATGTATGCTGAGGCAGAAGGGCTAAATGAGGGGGTCATATAAGACTTTTGAATTGCATCATTGAATTAGTATTTTGCAAGATTACTTTGATAGAAGCATTAAAGAATGAGAGGAGAAAAGATATCGAAGAGTGGAAAGTTACTTAATAATCTAAATATTACTTTCTAAGATTATTATGAAATAATAGTATTTAGAAATTAATCGAATACCTACTGAGTTCGTTTCAGTCGCTCAGTCATGTCCAACTCTTTGTGACCCCATGGACTGCAGCAGCCAGGCGTCCCTGTCCATCACCTCCTCCTAGAGCTTGCTCAAACTTGTGTCTATCAAGTTGGTGATGCCATCCATCTATCTCATCCTCTGTCATCCCCTTCTCCTCCTGCCTTCAATCTTTCCCAGCATCAGAGTCTTTTCCAATGACTATATCTTACATAATATATTCTACATATATTACTTCTGATATCACACAAATCCTGTGAAGTACTATTATTCCCCTTTTATGGATGAGGAAATTGAGACTTAGTTAAATGGACTTACCAAGGCACACAGTTATACAGTGGTGGGGCTTGAATTCAACCAAGGTCTTCTGACACTGCTTTGCTACACTATGGTGCTAGCAGGGGTACTGTGAGTTAGAGACCAGTGTGAACATATTCTAGACGTAGAACCAATATCACTTTACAACTGGGGAACTGATGGGGAGAGTGGAATCCAGCAGAACTGAATTTTCCAACCTGGCAGGCCAAAGGGTAGGAGAGCAGCCTGAGGCAGGCTCAGATTGCACTGCTCAGCACTAGAACCATCGCCTGTTAGGAGCTGAGACTGGCAACTCCAGCCAGGAGTACAGAGTTACCAAGAAAATCCAAAGCATGATGGATACGTCCTTGCTGACAATTTTTCCTGGCCCAGTGCTGGCAATGAGTCAGCCAAGTATTCTAACACTATTACCTTTGTCACTACTTTATCAAATGATTCAACCTGAAAATGCCCTCACTCATTGTATATAAAAATGCTCTACTCAGTGTATAAATTCAACCATCTGACAATTGGCAATGGAAGCTGCACTTTTTAATCCTCACCTATCAAAACAGAAATGTTCTCTCATATATTTATGAGACTTGGTAAGGTTGTTAAAGTTAAAATTTAGATCATATTATCCATGTTATACTATGTTCATATTTCTTCTGACTTATGCAGGGATATAAGTATGGCTTCATGAAATAAAAAAATTGATAGGAACTTGTCGTTAGTCTATAAATATTTAAAAGGTATTCACATCAGAGAAAAACAAAATTTATTTAACCAAGATATTACAGAAATGGATAAGTCATGTTACAAGAATGTAGAAGTAATTGGAGAAATCAGGTCAGAGAAAATAGAAGTTGATCTTGGGGAAAAATACTCCTGCATGTGAGGTTTATTTTTTTTAATAATATCTATGGGAAAATGACAATTAAAAAAAATGAAAACAGGAAAGAAACAAGTGTTCTTCAATTCATTTAATCAATATTAGCACAAACTCCTGAAAGGTTTTTAACAGAAAATCCTCTATCATCAGTAGGTTTAAAACAAATGACACAAATTTTTATGACCCTTTTAATCTTATGGATGGGTTGTATAAAGCAAAATTACAACTTACCATCTTAGACACAAAATATTAGTTAAAACTGTAGTTTGAGGAAATCACCCATTTTTGGCATTCTTGAGTGGGCATTTATATTTACCTTATTATAACAGGTAAAATTTGTATTTATATAAATTTATTATTTATATGCACTATATTTGGGTTTCTCAGATGGCTCAGTGGTAAAGAGTCTGCCTGCCAGTGTAGGAGATGTGGGTTCGATCCTGATTTGGGAAGATCCCCTGGAGAAGGAAATGGCAACCCACTCCAGTATTCTTGCCTGGAAAATTCCATGGACAGAGGAGCCTGGCAGGCTACAGTCCATGGGATTACAAAGAGCTGGACACGACTAAGCAACTGAGTATGTATGTAAATTATAAATACATATTTATGTATAATATATAATTCGTGATTATGACTCAATCAAAATTCTAAAATCTAAGCACATCTACAATATTTCTTATAATTTCTAAAGAGTACTTTCCTCTGCAAATCTGAATCAGTCAGTTCAGTCGCTCAGTCATGTCTGACTCTTTGTGACCCCAAGGACTACAGTACACCAAGCTTCCCTGTCCATCACAAACTCCCGGAGCTTTCTCAAACTCATGTCCATTGAGTCGGTGATACCATCCAACCATCTCATCCTCTGTTGTCCCCATCTCCTCCTGCCTTCGATCTTTCCCAGCATCAGGATCTTTTCCAATGAGTCAGTTCTTTACATCAGGTGGCCAAAGTAGTGGACCTTCAGCTTCAGCATCAGTCCTTCCAATGAATATTCAGGATTGATTTCCTTTAGGATCTCCTTCCTGTCCAAGGGACTCTCAAGAGTCTTCTCCAACACCACAGTTCAAAAGCATCAATTCTTCAGCACTGAGCCCTATTTGTGGTCCAACTCTCACATCCATACATGACTACTGGAAAAACAACAGCTTTGACTAGATGGACCTTTGTTGGCAAAGTAGTACCTCTGCTTTTTAATATGCTGTCTAGGTTGTTCATAGCTTTTCTTCCAAGGAGCAAGCGTCTTTTAATTTCATGGCTGCAGTCACCATCTGCGGTGACTTTGAAGCCCAAGAAAATAAACTCTGTCCTATTTCCATTGTTTCCCCATTGATTTGCCATGAAGTGATGGGACCAGATGCCATGATCTTAGTTTTTTGAATGTTGTTTTAAGCCAGCTTTTCCACTCTCCTCTTTTACCTTTATCAAGACACTCTTTAGTTCCTCTTCACTTTCTGCCATATGGGTGGTGTTATCTGCATATCTGGGGTTATTGATATTTCTCTGAGCAACCTTGATTCCACCATGTGCTTCATCCAGCCCGGCATTTCACATGATGTAATCTGCATATAAGTTAAATAAGCAGGGTGACAATATATAGCCTGAGGTACCAGTTTGGAACCAGTCCATTGTTCCATGTTCGGTTCTAACTATTGCTTCTTGACCTATGTACAGGATTCTCAGGAGGCAGGTCAGGTGGTCTGGAATTCCCATTTCTTTAAGAATGTTCCAGGTTTTTGTGATCCACACAGACAAAGCTTCAGCATAGTCAATGAAGCAGATGTTTTTCTGAAATTCTCTTGCTTTTTCTATTCTCCAACAGATGTTGGCAATTTGATCTCTGGTTCCTCTGCCTTTTCCAGCTTGAACATCTGGAAGTTCTTGGTTCAAGTATTGTTGAAGACTAACTTGGAGAATTTTGAGCATTACTTTGATAGCATGTGACATGAGTGCAGTTGTGCGGTAGTTTGAACATTCTTTGGCATTGCCCTTCTTTGGGATTGGAATGAAAACTGACCTTTTCCAGTCCTGTGGCCACTGCTGAGTTTTCCACATTTGCTTACATATGGAATGCAGCACTTTCACAGTGTCATCTTTTAGGATTTGAGTTAGCTCAGCTGGAATTCCATCACCTCCACTAGCTTTGTAGTCATACTTCCTAAGGCTCACTTGAATTCACATTCCAGGATGTCTGGCTCTAGATGAGTGAGCACACCATCATGATTATCTGGGTCATTAAGATGTTTTTGTATAGTTCTGTGTATCCTCCTCTTCTTAATACCTTCTGCTTCTGTTAGGTCCATACCATTTCTGTCCTTACTGAGCTCATCTTTGCATGAAATGTTCCCTTGGTATCTCTGATTTTCTTGAAGAGATCGCTAGTCTTTCCCATTCTGTTGTTTTCCTCTATTTCTTTGCATTGATCACTTAAGAAGGCTTTCTTATCTGTCCTTGCTATTCTCTGGAACCCTGCATCCACATGTGTATATCTTTCCTTTTCTTCTCTGTCATTCACTTCTCTTTTCTCAGCTTTTTGTAAAGCCTCCTCAGACAACCATTTTTCCTTCTTACATTTCTTTTTCTTGGAGATGATTTTCGTCACCACCTCCTGTACAAAGTTATGAACCTCCACCGATAGTTCTTCAAGCACTCTATCAGATCTAATATCCTGAATCTGTATATCACTTCCACTGTATAACTGTAAGGGATTTGACATAGTTCAAATCAAAATGTCTCAGACATAGTTAATTCTAAATAAGTAGTAGCTGTTGTCAGTACTGCTTTGTTTTACTCTCTACCTTCTTCTACCAGGAGAGTGTAGAATGAATGAGGGAGGGGATTTTTTTTCACTTTATTCCATGCTTGTTCTCTAGGTCCTAGAGTGTGCTTGACACATCTTAGGCATGAAGTTAGTATTTGTGGAATAACTCAATGAATAAATAATTTAATGAGTAATTCAGCCTCTCATTCATTCAGAATGTCCTAGAGAAATAGGCTACTCTTTTGTTCTCTATAATGACAAGTGACAAATAGTATTTTCACATCCAAGTAAATTTTAATGATTGATGTGGAGAGTAGAGACTCAAAGAAACAGAAGTTAGAAAAGACAATCAGCATTTTTAAACATGAGCATTTTTATTGAAGTCAACATAGGGGCCTGATAGTTTTACTTAAATATCAGTTTATATTCAAAAAGGTAGTTAAGGGAGTTAAAAATCTCCTTCAGGATAATTTGTGTCCTTCCCCTTGTTCTTTTTGTTCAGTTGCTAGATTGTGTCCAACTCTGTGCAGCCCCATGGACTGCAGAACATCAGACTTCCCTGTCCTTCACGATCCCAGAGTTTGTTCAAATTCATGTCCAGGAACTGTGCTTTTCAATTTTGTTTTCTCTTTCATTTGTTTGTTAGCATTTTCACGTACCCCAGTTGTGGATTCAAATACAATGGCTGTAAATCATCAGGGGCCCAAAGATAAGGAAGTTATGCAAGCGCAGTCAGCAGCTAAAATCAATACATGATGGTGGTGCTTTAGTTGCCAAGTCCTGCCCAACTCTTGAGACCCCCCCGCCGGCAGGAGTCCTGCCAGGCTCCTCTGTCCAAGGGAAATGAGTGCAAGATTCTCCAGGCAAGAATACTAGAGTGGGTTGCCATTTTCTTCTTCAGGGGATCTTCCTGTCCCAGGAATCGAACCCAGGTCTCCTGCATTGATAGATGCCCCATTATATTGAACTCAGTCCTAATGGCCTGCAGTTTGTGAATCCTCTGATTTTAAGGCCAGAGAGGAAAGCATGACTAAACATGAAAGTCCTTGTCGGGTGGCCAGCCTTCTACAAAAGGTAATGCTTTCTGCTTATGTGGGATCAGATGAAACGTTTGGTAAAGCGCCTAGAAATTTCCAACCTAAAATAACAGCAAGTGNAGGAAAGCATGACTAAACATGAAAGTCCTTGTCGGGTGGCCAGCCTTCTACAAAAGGTAATGCTTTCTGCTTATGTGGGATCAGATGAAACGTTTGGTAAAGCGCCTAGAAATTTCCAACCTAAAATAACAGCAAGTGCCTAAACACATCATTAAAAAAAAAAAAAAATCCTGTGCTGTCTTTTTCAAGCTTTGTAGTTTGTCTTAAACTTTTTTTTAACAAAGTCATTAAGCATATTTTGCATATCATGAACTGTACCTCTTTCAAGTGTAAAATTCAATGATATCTGGTAGTTTGATCCAATGGTATAACCATTATTCAGTTTTAGGACATTTTCATGTCCCTCATAAGATCTCTTGTGCCCATTTACAATTAATTCCAATTCCAACCTTAGTTCCAGACAACCACTAATCTATTTTTTGTCTATAAAGTTGCCTTTTCTTGAGCAAATTTTGTATTTTCAAATGTTCAGTAATCCATGAAAAACTACCAGTATTTAAAGGATGCATTAAGAACACTTGTCTGTGGGGTCAGACTATTTTCTTTGTATTTTTTGTTTGTTTAACCAAAGCACATATGGCCATTCCATCCTTCACAAATCTAACTTTAAAATGACATTTAGCCGTAATCACAATGAGCATCTCCACGTGGGCAGATGAGGATTCTGTAATTTCATGCCCAGCTGCATTGATGACTTTCAGCCTATTTAAGCAGAACCGACCACAGCCAGCAATAACCCAGGCACCACCCTACCACGGCTGATTGCTTCAGTTGTGTATCTCTGTAATTTTTATGGCTGACATTTCAACTTGATGTTTCCAATAGGACACAAGTCTATTGGAGCAGAGCAGAATCCATTTATTGTCATTTTCATACATTAAACTTCATCACATGTTTTCTTCCAAAGTTAAGAATCACCACTGTGTTCTTCAAGTAGCAGTAGACAGACTCCTCCCTTATTTGAATTGTTCTTTTTCACTAATTCGAAATGGTCTATTGGAAAGTATATTTCCATTTTACACTTTAGTCAAGGGTATTCTATATATAGAAGAGATCTGGTATATTTATTTGGTTTTATTAATGCAAACACAACTGTTTTTGTTTGACGAAATAATGTTTTTGCTTTGGNTACTTTACTAGCGTGTGAGATGAGTGCAACTGTGCGGTAGTCTGAGCATTCTTTGGCATTGCCTTTCTTTATAGAAAACAAAACTAACTCATAGGGCTGTGTGGGACAGTTATGTAAAGGGTTAGGGTGACCTCTAACACATGGTGGGTGCTCAGCCCATTCAGTTATCACTGAAAGGGGGTAAGAGTGTTCAGCCTTCCCATGATACAAAAGTTCTTTGCAGCAGAGGGAGTTTTTGTTTGGGGTTACTAGGCGAGAACTATGTGTGAGAGACATGGTAGAAATGTAAAAATAAACTCAAAGTAGATTACAAACCTAAGTGTAAGACCCAATACTGTGAAACGCCTAGAGGAAAATTTAGGCAGAACACTCTTTCACACAAATCACAGCAATGTTTTTTGGATCTGTCGCCTAAAGAAAATGAAAGCAAAAACAAATGGATGGGGCCTAATTAAACTTCTAAGTTCTTGTACAGCAAAGGAAACCACTGACAAAATGAAAAGACAATCTACTAAATGGGGGGGAATATTTGTAAATGACGTGACCTCTAAGAAGCTAATATCCAACACATATAAACATCTCATACAACTTAATATTAAAAAGAAACCTTAAAAATCCGATTAAGAAATGAGCTGCTGCTGCTGCTGGTAAGTTGCCTCAGTCGTGTCCGACTCTGTGCGACCCCAGAGACAGCAGCCCACCAGGCTCCCCCGTCTCTGGGATTCTCCAGGCAAGAACACTGGAGTGGGTTGCCATTTCCTTCTCCAATGCATGAAAGCAAAAAGTGAAAGTGAAGTCAGAAGAACTGAGTAGACATTTCAACAAGAAGGACATGCAATGGCTGACAGGCACATGAAGAAGATGCTCAGCATCCTCACCCTCAGGGAAATGCAAATCAAAACCAAGATGATCACCTCAGACCTGTCAGAATGGGCATCATTAAGAAGAACATAACTGATAAATGCTGGAGAAGGCTTGGACAAAAGGGAAGCCTACTGCTCTGCTCGTGGGAATGTACATTGGTGTAGCTGCTATGGAGAACAATATGAAAGCTCCTCAAAGAACTGAAAATAGAACTACCACAGGACCCAGCAATCCCACTCCTGGGCATTAATAATAATAATAATAAAAGCAAAAACACTAATTCAAAAAGATGCATTCACTCCAGTGTTCACAGCAGCATTGTTTCTAATTGCCACAATATGGAAGCAACCTAAGAGTCCATCAAGAGAGGAATGAATAAGGAAGATGTGGTATATACAAGGGAATACTCCTTAGCCATAAAAAGAGTCAGACTTTGCCATTTGCAGCAATAGGGATAGACTCGGAGGGCATTATGCGCTCCCAGGTGGCGCTAGTGGTGAATAAGCCATCTGCCAATGCAGGCAACGTAAGAGACACAGGTTTGATCCCTGGGTTGGGAAGATGCCCTGGAGGAGGGCATGGCAAGCCACTGCAGGACTCCTTCCTGGAGAATTCCATGGACAGAGGAGCCTGGCGGGCTATGGTCCACAGTGTTGAAAGAACTGGACGTGACTGAAGTGACTTACCAGGCACACGCACCTGTAGGGCTTGGATGGTAAAGAATCTCCCTGCCAATGCGGGAGACCTGTGTTCGATCCCGGGGAGGAGAGGATTCCCCTTGAGAAAGGAATGGCTACCCACGCCAGTATTCTTGCCTGGAGAATTTCATGAACAGAAGAAAAAGAACTACTGTCTAATATCACTTATATGGGGAACCTGAAATATACAACAAACTAGTGAAAATAACAAACAAGCAGTCGACTCACAGATATGGAGAACAAATGAGTGATTACCAGTGGGGCGGGGAGAAGGAGAGAGGCCATATAGGGGTTGGGGCGGGAGGCACAAACTACTGGGTGTTAAGATGTACGATATGAGGATATATGGCACAACACAGGGAATAGAGCCAACACTGTATAATGACTGTAAATGGAGAGTAACCTTTAATAGTATATAAAGTGTTTTAAATTAAAAATATAAAAAATTTAAAAATATAATTTGATAGAGAGTTAGTGTTCTCTGGAAATGTCTATAGGTTTGACATTATTTAAAACTAGACCTTATTGCACATTAGGAATATGCTACCTTTAACAAATATTTTTTAAAAGTTCACATGTATATTTTAAGATTTAAGTGGATATATAAGTGGACAAATAGATTTAAGTGGAAATATTTTCACTTGTTCTCACAAGGTCTGTGAGCTAAGAGAAATAAACATGTTGAAATGAGATATACAATTGAGACGACAGCTTGGAAGCTTATTTAAAGGAGCGTTTCTGAACCAGTGGTTTCTGTTTTAGGAGCCTTTGGCAAACCCAACCATCAGTCCTTCTCCAAGTTTGTTTTTCCTTCATTGCTTTTTTGGGAGATTATAACCCAGGAGGCATCGACTCAACCGACAAGACCTCAGAGCCATCCACTGACCTTCCCAAATGTTAATAAAAAAAACTGACAGCAAGCTGGGGACGCCAGAGTTCTTTCCGTTGTATTTCTGTCCCACAAGAAAACGGAAATGCGACGCTGTTTACTGATGCGATGCGGCCATTCATGTTCAAGGCTGTAAGGAGTTCTGGGACCCCTCTGGTTCTCTCCAGAGGTTCAGAGGAACGCCTCCCTCTTTCATCAGGAACCACCTTTGTGAACGTGGATGCTTAGCTGACAGTTTGACCCAAGGTCCCTGGTTGTCAGTGGAAGCCCATTCCTCTGGGGAAATTTCCCCCATGACCGGCAGGTTTGGCTTTTCTTCCCAAAGGAGGTGTGGGAAAGTGATCCGTCCAGTAGAATCTCCAGTCCAGAGAGACAGAAAAGCTTGTGTCTCAGTCTCGGGATGAGCTTTACGAGTAAGCCTTGGAGAGGCCTGGTGGCTCAGATGGTAAAGTGTCCTTCTACAGTTTGGGAGACCCGGGTTCAATCCCTGGGCTGGGAAGATCCCCTGGAAAAGGAAATGGCACCCTACTCCAGTATTCTTGCCTGGAAAATCCCATGGATGGAGGAACCTGGTAGGCTATAGTCCGGAACCTGGTAGGCTATAGTCCTTGGGGTCACAAAGAATTGGACACTACTGAGCAACTTCACTTTCTTGGAGAATCAGGGGTCCCCGCCTTTCAGTACATTTCTACCATTCCCTATAGCCCTCTTCAGCTCATTTTTCTTACTAGCAACCTCACTATCTGATGTATAACTAATTGTTCACATTTTTGCTCTCTTCTCAAATAGAATGTAAACTCCAGGAAACTAGGGATTTTTGCTGTGTTTGCTAATGCAGAGACTGTCTGGGGTCAGTAATACACAGTGAGTAGTTCTCAGGTGCTTCCTTCTTTCCTTCAAAGCCTGGCTGTAAACATTCATCCACGGAGCAAAGAGGCCTCCTCTTTTGTTTGTATTTTAGTGGCCTGGGATAAGCAAAGAGGCCAGCCTGGGGGTTTGGGGGCGTGAAATAAAAGAAAGGCAGCCATTTCCTCCCTCTCAGGGTTTCCTTTGGGGAGATGAGTTTTTCATTCCCGAGGCAGTGTGGACAGGAAGCAGGAAGCCTTTCTTTGCTCCAGTGGCCTGGTGGCTGGGGGCAGCTGGGGTCAGAGTGGAGGCTGAAGCCTCGGCCGAACACTTGCAAAGCAAGAATTACTTTTTGAATTCTCTGGACCTTTTTTCCTTTGTGAGAACGACAGCTGCAACACATTTTCGTTTGCATCTGAATGTACTGCTTTTTAAAAAATCCATTATAAAATCAATCATCCTTTTTTCTAGTGCGTATGAAAATCACCATTTATCAAAACTACCATTAAAGAGAATGGAATTCAAAATGAAACACAACAACAACACTGAATTCTAAATTGGCAAATATTCCACCATGGTCAAATCCTGAGTTTGTTTACTGCCAATATGAACAAGTGTAGTATTTTCTTTTTTTAAATAATGCTATTTATTTATCTTGGCTGTGCTGGGTCTTCATTGCCGCGCGGGCCACGCTCCAGTTGTGGAGAGCAGGGCCTCCTCTCTGGTCGTGGTATGCACACTTCTCACTGCGGGGGCTTCCCCTGTTGGGTCACACAGGCTCTAGAGAGTTCGGGCTTCAGTAGTTGCAGCTCCCAGCACAGGCTCCATAGTCGTGGCTCCCAGACTCAGCTGCATGGGCATGTGGGAGCTTCCCAGACCAGGGATCAAACCCGTGTCTCCTGCATTGGTAGGCAGAATTTTTTACCACTGAGCCACCAGGGAAGCCCAGAGTGTAGTATTATTGTAGCCATGCGTTCTGGGAAGCAAACTCACTCAGAAGGACAATGCAGATAGTGGAGTGCAGTTTATGACACCGGCGGGCCCAGGGCAGAGTCTCCTCTTAGCCAAGGACCCAGACCAGTTTTTGTGAAAACCTCATAGACCCTAACTGTACGTGCACAAACCCACCTCCCCAGATTCCCTGAAACTAGTCTGAACAAAAGAAAAAGAAAGATACAATCAAAGTTAACCCGTGACTCATATGCCTTAAGCCTAGGTAGTTAACAGTGGACAATAAATCAATAGGCCTGTGGTCATACCTCAATAATAGGACTGATGATTCTATTTGGTTACACAGATAATTAGGATATTCTTTTAGGCCACAGAGAGTCTAGGTATGAGCCCTGGGGCTCTTCCATGGGGTTGGGGAGGGGGGTCTGGTTTTCCAGTTGGTATGTCATTTCCATAGACACTGGGCATATAGCTCAAAGTCCACAGATGGAGTCCTGCTTTCAAGATGGAGCCTGTTCTGTTTGTTTCCTCCTTCAGTATTAGCACATGGTGGTTTGATCCTTTAAACCCTTTTGAGTTTATGCGGAGAAAGTGATGGTGTGTAGGTCAAACCTAGGCCTCAGGAGAACGTTTTATCTCTTGGAAATACCTCCAGCATTCATACAGACCAGCCCACTGGAGAGTGAGAGACACAGCCATACCACCCCAGCCAAGGCCACCGTAAGGCAATCAGCAGATCCATTCAACTCAGCAGCTGACTGCAGATGCATAAGAGAGCCTGGCCAGGTCATCACCTCAGTTGGCCCACAGATCCTTGAGAAATAACACAAGATGTACCTTAGAGTTGATTGGGCAACAGTACCCAACTGACACAGATGATGATCACTTCTGAGGTTCCTTGTATGCATTTTGGATACATTTTGGTTTCAAAGAGGGATTCCTCTAATGTCTCAATTGTACCTAATTGCTATTGATCTTTCCCAGATTTGGTACATGTGTCAACTCTATTTATAAAAAAAAAAAAAAAATCTAGATATATTTTTATTCTTCTAATAAACTACTAGGCAGTTCCAAACTTTCATTTAAGAAACTGGAATAATGGATATTTAACTTGTAAGTCCCTTTTCTAGGCTCTTAGCCTAGCCATTAGTCCAAACATCCCTGTAAGTTTCTAGGCATGCAGAACAATTTTTGGAGAATTGTTTGCAATGCTGCCTATTATTATAAATACCAGGTGTTTTTCTTCTGCTCTGAGTGAATTTAGGTGAATTGACTTATCGGACAGGAACTGAGGACAGATTCACTTACCCAGGGTGACATCAAAGATACAAGTGCCAACATTATTATCTGAATGGTGAATTTATTACATTTATAAAAATGATACATGTTCACTATAAAACATTCAAGCAATTCCGATAAGTATAAAGAAAGTAATAAATCATCTCGAATCCTCCAAAACACTAGTCACTTTGTGACTATCATTTCAGATATTTCTCTACTCAGATATAGAAATAGAAGGATGAGGAGGACGATGGATTTTTAAGTATAGTTTTAGACCATACATCTTATTTTTAACTTTAGAAGGATCACACTTAATAATCCTTGAATTTATCTAGAGAAAAAAAGAGTTAAGGAAGAGTTCAAATTCAGATGAATATTAATCTATTCCTTAGGAACTCTGTCTCAAAGTTTATTCAAGAGCTAAAAAAGATTAGAGAATCAAATGCCTCATTAATGAATCAAATGTCTCATGCATCTCTCAGACCTTTCTGACCTCACCTCTCCCATGCTGCCACTTTGCATGGTGAGGACCAGTTTTATAAAGATGTAATATGAGAGTGTGGCACTATTTGCCATGCTGTGCGTCTCAACTCCTAGGGGCTGCCCTGTGAATGTCACCCCAGGATTCTACTCAGCACCTAAGTGACCGCAAAGGGCAGAGGAGTGGACACCTAGGGGAAGATTTTTTTTGAAGAATGGAAAATGAGAGGCAATGTTAAATTGTTCCCCCTTTCTCCACAGTCCCTAGACAGGAGAGAGTCTAGAGGTGCAGTTTATATACTTCTCAGGGCCACATTCCTATGAAGCAAGCAGTCATCCGCACTAGCAACAGCCCACTTCACATCACATTTTTACACTGCCTCCTCCCATCTCGCCTACCTCACTTGTCTTTTTCCTTACTCTAATTCTCTCGAATTAGACTTCTTCAAATAATAATAACAAACGGGGCTGTTTTGGTGTTAAATTCAGTCTAAGATATCGATGCTAGTCATTAACAAAGCATATCTTCAAGGTAATTCAGTTCAGTTCAGTTGCTCAGTTGTGTCCGACTCTTTGCAACCCCATGGACTGCAGCATGCCAGGCCCCCCTGTCCATCACCAACTCCCAGAGTCTACCCAAACTCATGTCTATTGAATCAGTGATGCCATCCAACCATCTTATCCTCTGTCATCCCCTTCTCTTCCTGTCCTCAATCTTTCCCAGCATCAGTCTTTTCAAATGAGTCAGCTCTTCACATCAGGTGGCCAAAGTATTGGAGTTTCAGCCTCAACATCAGTGCTTCCCATGAATATTCAGGACTGGTCACCCTTAGGATGGACTGGTTGGATCTCTTTGCAGTCCAAGGGACTCTCAAGAGTCTTCTCCAACACCACAGTTCAAAAGCATCAGCCTTCTTCACAGTCCAACTCTCACATCCATACATGACTACTGGAAAAACCATAGCCTTGACTAGATGGACCTTTGTTGGTAAAGTAATGTCTCTGCTTTTGAATATGCTGTCTAGGTTGGTCGTAACTTTCCTTCCAAGGAATAAGCGTCTTTTAATTTCATGGCTGCAATCACCATCTGCAGTGATTCTGGAGCCCCCAAAAATAAAGTCTGCCACTGTTTCCACTGTTTCCCCATCTATTTGCCATGAAGTGACGGGACCAGATGCCATGATCTTAGTTTTCTGAATGTCGATTCTAGTCATTAACAAAGCATCTCTTCAAGGTAGTATATTGGTATACTGTTAGTTTATGGGTAGCGTTAAGGGTCCCTGTGCTGGTGGCAAAGGCAGTGGGTGGCACTCATGTCCTCAGGCACGTGGTGGCATGGGGCAAGGTATAGGTGGAAGATGAGGCATTGGGTTATGTGCGATTGCAACATACAGCATTAGGGAAATAATATTTATAAGGATTGTGAAGTGGTTCATCTTCATTAATGACACTGGAAGTATTTTTAAAAGCAAACAAAATAGCCTCAGGGCATCAAGATGCTCACTTAAGACACTCTCTGAAAGCCAAAGAACCTCTTCAGCATTAGACTAGAGTTTCCCTGGTGGCTCAGATGATAAAGAATCTGCCTGCAATGCAGGAGACCCATGTTTGATCCTGGGGTTGAGAAGATCCCCTGGAGAAGGAAAGATCCCCTCCAGTATTCTTGCCTGGAGAATCCCATGGACAGAGGAGCCTGGCAGGCCTCAGTGCTTGGGGTCACAGAAAGTTGGACACGACTGCATGACTAACATGGAGCTATCACCTTCTGTAGTCTTATGAGAGGCTGTCTGAAAATGAAGCCCAGAATCTCACTGTAAGGAGGCAGGCTGCCAAACAGACCAAATGCACAGCTTTGATGTGTCCCTGATAGGAACATAGTGGCAACCTGAGGCATAGGATGGAGACATCTGGGTGGATGATCCTGAGGATCCTTAAATTCCAAATTCTACTTACATATTCAGGATGCAAAAGTAGAATCTTCCCTGCTGTCGGAGAAGGACAGGTTGAGGAGTAAAGCATGACTTCGCCAGAAGCCAGGAGACACTTGTTTTTGTTACAGTGTGCCATCACCAGAGCAATGTTCATCCTTCCTGGCGAGGGTCATGGTGCCTCAGATGGTAAAGAATCTGCCTGCAGTGCAGGAGACCCCGGTTCAACTCCTGGGTCAGGAACATCTCCTGGAGAAGGGAATGGCACGCCACTCCAGTATTCGGGCCTGGAGAATTTCATGGACAGAGGAGCCTGGTGGGCCACAATCCATGGGATCACAAAGAATCAGGCATGACTAAGGATCAAATGTAATTCTTGGCCTAAAGGTATGTAAAGGAAAACTGGAGAAGGAAATGGCAGCTCACTCCAGTGTTCTTGCCTGGAGAATCCCAGGGACAGGGGAGCCTGGTGGGCAGCCATCTATGGGGTCGCACAGAGTTGGACACGACTGAGGCGACTTAGTAGTAAAGGTGTGTAGATAATATGCTAAAAGGGATTACAGGAGCTGGCTAGTTTTCCTAGTAGAAACTGAGAAACGAGTGGGGGAGTGGATCTTAAGGGTGTTGGACCCTGTTGGGTGATCAAAGCTGTCAAGGGAAGAAATGTTGAAATGGGAGCATTTGCAACATCCACAAGCCAGTGCCCTGACAAGGACATCTGTAGGTCATCTGGCACCTGCTGGGATGGATCCTTGAACATGATAATATGTGTGAGAGCTCAGTTGTGTCCAACTCTTTTGTGGCCCCTTGGACTGCAGCCCTCCAGACTTCTCTGTCCGTGGAATTTTCCAGGCAAGAATACTGGAGTGGGTTGTCATCTTCTACTCCAGGGGATCTTCCTGACTCAGGGACAGAACCCACGTCTCTTGCATCTCCTTCACTGGCAGGCAGATTCTTTACCACTGAGCCACCTGGGAAGCCCAAACATGGTAATATCCCATAGTAAATGAGAGGAGATGTTAGAGTTTCCTTGACTTGGTACTGAAGAAAGAGAGTGAATGTAAAAGAAAGTGGTGATAGTTGAATGGATTTATTGTGTCAGATCTGAGAAAGCATCGCCAGAAACATTTCCCAAGAGGACCCAAAGAACACCTCTGTACTTAGGTAATAAGGATGTGTTTACAGGAGGGCACTGGGGCTCTTTCGGAAGGTCTTCCAGAGATGATGTCTTGATACTGGGCTCTGTGAAATCAACAAGGACGATTCCAGAGCTGCAGGGACTAAAGGAAGCACTTACTCTCAGAGGCCCGGGGTATGCAGTTATCATAATGGGTAAGAAGAGTGCCCTGACCTTCCAAGATCTGTTCTGACAGGTAATGGATCCCAGTGTCAAGGCAGTACACAATATTTGAACTAAATTTTAGGTTTCAGACTAGAACAGGGGGTCTCGATGGAATATGGCTGGAAGTTCAGGAAAATTAAGTCTGGGGTACATGCCTGGGCCTGTGCAGAATGGACCCAACAGGTGGGGATTCCTGGGTCTCACGTTCCACCCACCTGAGAGTCACCGGGAAGAAGGTACTGAACAGCATGCTGGACAGGATGATCTGACCTGTGGAAGTCAGCCAGTCTCCCTCTTTGGCTGCTCCAAAGCTCACAGCTGGCCGTGAGTACATCGGCCACAGGGGCAGAGACACGGGCTTTGAGCTCTGCATGAAAGGACAGCGTGGGCGCCGTGTTACTAAGGCAGACGGAGCTATGGTCATACCTGAAGGCTAAGAGGGTCAACAGCTGATACGGTACCACTTCTCCGTAAGGCACTGGCCATTTGGTGGCAGATAAACTGCACTGACCGTCCACTCTCGAGGTGGGCAGATCTAGTCCTTGTGCTCAGTTCAGATTTGGGTTTCCCCCTCCTTTTTTCACCTCCAGCACCACCATTTGAGAGTTTACAGATTTCCTGATGTTCCACACAACGTGACCTCAGTCCCAGGGAGCACACTACAGCAGATGATGTGCAGCAACAAGCAAAAGACAATGGGATGCGCTGGTCTTACCACGTGCTTGTCATCTAGAAATATCCAACCTCACAGGACGGTAAAGTGTTCATGATCCCGTCAGCCAGCGGGCACAGAGATCAGCGCTTCCACATACCATCTTCCATTTAAACAATCCAGGGAACCTTGGAAAAATCACTTATTCCAGGTGTGGGACAGGTAGAGTAAAAGATGAGCCCAGAGCAAACTTTTGGTTCCATGAAGTAGGGAAGAGCTCATAGAGAATGGGCTACATCATGACAACACAGGGCTGCCTTGAAGGGCACTCATGGCCAAACCTGGGAGCATAAATGTTAGTGCTCAAAGACATAGAGAACAGACTTATGGGTAGCAAAGGGTGATGGAGCGGGAGAGGTAAATTAGAGTTTAAGGTTAACCATTATACCCTACTGTATATAAAACAGATAAATAGCAAGGACATAGCAACAGGGAACTCTATTCTATATCTTGCAATAAACTATAATGGAAAAGAATCTGACAAAGAATACATCTGTAGATAGCTGAATCATTTTGCTGTACAGCAAAAATGAACAAAGCATTGTGAATCAACTGTACTTTAATAAAAATTAATGCTTACTTATACTCTCCTGAATAAACTAAGAATACATGAGAATAAGAAGAAAGGAAGAGAGAAAGAAAGAAGGAAAAAAATAAGGGAGGGAAGGAGGCAGAGATGGGGGGAAGGAGAGCTATTCATTGAATAAAATGTGAACTGATGAACGTAGAAGTGAGGAGTTTAGGAGACAACCACTTTGTGAACATCACTCTATACTGACTTAGTGCAGAATCATTGTGGCCACTACAACTAGTGTGTGAGGTTTGATAAGACAGAGAATGTCTATGGAGTGTCAAAGCATTTCTTCACAGATCACTTACAAATTACAAATGGAAAAATAAGTCACATTTTATGGACAAAATCAGGCAGACACCACCTTCAACAAGCGTTCAAAGTGAACATAATAATGGGCCAAACCAAGAAAATAGAGGATTATGTTTCCTAATGTGGTACAATGAGAAGAACACAATGTCATTTATGTCGTAGCTTTTCCAAAAGTAGACAACTGGAATTGAATCATAAGGACATATCATCAAAACTCAAACTCAGGACCTCCTAACTGTCACCTTCTCTTTAAAAACGATTATGTTAAGACAGACCAAGAAAGACTCGGCAACCTTTCAGATTAAAGGCGATTAAGGAAACATGGAAATGAAATATGATGTATGACTCTGGTTTGGCTCCTAGACTAGACAAATTTTTCTGAAAGGCACGTTATTGGGACGGTTGGGCAAATTTGAACAAGGTCCATAGAATACTTAGCATTTTGTCAATATTAAGTTGTTTGATTTCAATCACTGTAGTATGGTTATGCAAATGGATATCCCGGGTATTGGGAAATACACATATACTAAAGTCTTTGGGGGTAAATAGGCATAATTTGGCAAAGCACCCTGGCAACAGTATGTCAAATACTGAATGTGAGTGAAGGATTGAGGACTTCTTTGCCTTATTCTCACAGATCTTCTGTAAGTTGGAAATTATATCAAAATGAAAACTGACAGGGACTATAGTTCATACCAACCTAGGAATGTCTGTTTGGGAAACTGGATTTTAGAATAAGCATGCTGGACCACCTGGACGGGGTTGTCTTAGTTCTACTGGAAGAAGAACATTTATTGGATTCTCTCTCTGGATGGTCCCAAAATGTCAATCCAAGGCTCAGACTCATCCAGTACTCTGGGATGAAAACAAGTGCAGTGCTCAAACGTAGTTCCTATTTTTGGAGTTCTTTTATGTTTTGATCTGAAGGTTGTTTATGTCTTACCAGGTAATCAATGGAGTTACCCGTTGTTCACTTGCTCAGTCATGTCTGACTTTTTGTGGCGCCATGGACTGCAGCACGTAAGGCTTCCCTGTCCTTCACAATCTCCTGGAATTTGCTTAAATTCATGTCCATTGAATCGGAGATACCAGCCACCCATCTCACCCTTTATTGTCCCCTTCTCCACCTGCCTTCAATCTTTCCCAGCATCAGGGTCTTTTTCAATGACTCAGCTCTTTGTATCAGGTGGCCAAGGTATTGGAGCTTCAGCTTCAACATCAGTCTTTCCATTGAATATTCAGGATTTTTTTTTTCCTTTAGGATTGACTGACTTGATTTAATTAAGACTCTGCATATTTCTCTGGGGCTTCCCCAGTGGCTCAGTGGTAAAGAAGCCACCTGCAATGCTAGAGACGTGGGTTCGATCCCTGGGTCAGGAAGATCCCCTGGATAGGGCATGGCAGCCCACTCTGGTATTCTTGCCTGGAGAATCCCATGGACAGAGGAGTCTGTTGGGCTACAGTCCAAAGGGTTGCAAAGAGTCAGACACGACTGAGTGGCTGAACTGACTGATGGTGGGAGGGAAGTGATGTGGTCTGGCTTCATTCTGCCATCTTTACTATGTCTTGTGAGGATTCTTGCACCCATGTTATGATATTTTTCTCCAAGGGATTCACGGCTATGACATAGTTTCATTTTATAACTGACAGTGTGTAAGGATCACTTTCTCTGCTCTGTGAACGGACAAACATTGGTCATATGAACGAGTAAGATCTTGCAATAATCTATCCTGAAGGTCACCCAAGGTCAGGGTGCTGGGCACGTTTGCCTAAAGTCAACCTTATGGCAAAGTCTGGTAAAGGCAGCTGGGAGTGGAGAGGTGAGGATTCTTGTCCTTGATGCCAAGTTGCTGGACAGTAAGGCAACAGCTTGGGTTCCTAGAGGAGTGGACATGTTTAATCTCATGCTATTACAATGACTTATCTGCTAAGACTGAGTGCAATGGACTTGAGGAAAAACAAGCAGAATAGTAGAGCCTGTAAACTTTCCTCTGTGGTTTAAAGTAGTTCTTTCTAAAAACGGATAACAATTCCTCTTACAATCTTAGCAGCAATGAGTTGGAAGAGTGATGATACCTTGAATGTTAGTACAGGGGTAAGGGATGCTATGTTTATGCTGCTGGCGGGGGTATAAATTGTTTTGAAGGCTTTGGAAAATAGCTTGGCAGAACCTATTACAGTAAAAATATACTTGCATTTTGACAAAGAAAAGCACCTTTTGGGAATTTATCTTACTGAAATAATACCATCAGTTTATGAGAATATGGGAATAATGATGTTTACTAAGGCGTTATTTATAGTGGTGGCAAGTAGGGAAGCTGAAATTGCAATTGTCAGTGCATAAAAACTAATCAATCTTGGTGTATTTGTCTATAAATATTATGCCTGTATTAAAGAATCTATATGACATATGTTTGTTGAAAAAACTCAATTGGCGGAGAAATACACATGAGCTGAAAAGGAGTCTATATTTTGAGTGAGGGTATGTATGTACACATATATGTGTGTGTGTGTTCCCTGTGACTCTGTGTGGCCACGTGCATTTGTGTGAATGCAGACATAAAGCTGTCACACTGATTATTTTGGATAAAGGATTGGGTAGGGAAGGGGAGATGAGAAATAGCTGATTCTTTTTCACTTTGTGATTTCCTGTGGCAAATGGTTGTTTTCATTCCCAGCATGTATGACTTCTGCTCTTTGAAAGGAAAACCCAATGAAGCATTAAGCAAAATAAAATCATCATAGTCTGTGGCTTGGGGACACGTGTGGAAGAGTCAGGGCCCAGGAGTCTCTCTACCCGTCCACCTAAGTTCACGTCACATCCCCAGCCTCACTCATCTGCCCCGCATATGCGTGTAGTGGTACCAGTGGTGTGACAGGTACTATGCCCCCAGGAGAGGAAGGCAGACCGGGCGCTTACGCTACCCGTCCAGCGGGGAGACAGGGCTGTTACTGCACGTGTATGTCACGTGCGGGCCACCCCGCCTTCTGGGAGCCGGCGACTCTTTTGTGTAACTGTAACTCTTTCTGCACCAGAGAAATGGAAGCGCGCAGAGGCGGCGCTTTAGTCGCTCAGTCACGCCAGACCCTGCAGCCCCTGGACTGTAGCCCCCCAGCTCCTCTGTCCGTAGAATTCTCCAGGTGAGAATACCAGAGTGGGCTGCCATTGCCTTCTTCAGAGGCCCTTTCTGACCCAGGGATCAAACCCGGGTCTCCCGCATTGCAAGCGGATTCTTTACCGACTGAGTCACCTGGGCAGCCCAGAGAAGGTAGATCGGGCTCCAAAGGTGGGGGACCCGCAGTTTCCTACCAGGTGTCTCCATGACTGTCTTCACCGATCTGACCTAAACATAGAACTTCACAAAACCTCCTAAACGATTTCCAATTCCAAAGCATATTAATAGGACTTTGCATTGATACTAGATCACATCTATCCAGAAAAGGCCATTTGCCCAACAAGTGCAAGGCCTTAAGGAACTAGTGCTGTACTAATCAGGGGAGAGCAGAATTAAGAAGCAGAGCAATATTCCTTCATTCTCCGTTTTATATCACTTTCTCTTGGCAAGCACTTTATCTAAATTCAGACCTCCTCTCCAAAGGGGTCATGGAGAAGACTGAATCACGATAGAAAAAAAATTTTCTTTCTCCTAAGAAAACCTAATATCAATGTCTAAGTAAATTATAAGGGTTGGCTATCAAGATCCTTTAAAAATATAGATACCGTGCATAACTGGTGTCTGACCTGGAGTCTTCAAGCTGGATTGAAGAATATAGCGCAGAAGGAAATGAGAGTTAATCTGAATCTTTGATTTTTCTGGACACAAGTCTTGATGATATTTAATTCTGCAATAAACTTTAAAAATGCCTGAATGAAAATTCAAAGAATCTCTCCCAGACATCCAGGTTTATGGTTTCTGTTGAGCATCAGCAGGAATCACTAGGCAAGTGAAGTATTTCCTTCAGGGATCTCTCAATTTTTGCCATAGTCTGCCAGGCAATGGCACCCCACTCCAGTACTCTTGCATGGAAAATCCCATAGACAAAGGAGCCTGGTGGGCTGCAGTCCATGGGGTCGCGAAAAGTTGGACACGACTGAACGACTTCACTTTCACTTTTCACTTTCATGCATTGCAGAAGGAAATGACAACCCACTCTAGTGTTCTTGCCTGGAGAATCCCAGGGATGGAGGAGCCTGGTGGGCTGCCGTCTATGGGGTCGCACAGAATCGGACACGATTGAAGTGACTTAGCAGCAGTAGCCCACCACTTTAAAAAATGAATTCCTTTGCCCATACATAGTACAAGTGAAGTAATATAGGTAATGATGTGCTTTAAAAATGAAAAACAACCCTGCCTCTTACCTTCCAATGTAATACACTCGTTCTAACAAAGCATAATTTTTCTCTTAAATCTTGATTTGTAAAATGACTCTATGTAGGACATCCCTTAAATTGGGCATTAAAATCTTAAAAAAAGGCTAAATCTATTTTAAAATATAATTTATTTAAAGATCTTCAGGAAAAATCACAGCTTATTAAAATGCTCATGCAGGAAGGATAGAGAGTTTGGGATTAACAGATACAAACTATTTCATATAGAATGGATAAACAAAGAACCTACTGTACAACACAAGGAACTACATTCAATATCCTGTGGTAATAATGGACGAGAGTATGAAAAAGAATATATGTGTGCATAGCTGAGTTACTGTATAGCAGAAATTAATACAACATTGTAAATCAGCTATACTTCAATAAAATAAATTAAAATAAAATGCCAGAAATACCTTGTCTTCCCCGAGGACCACAGTTTTGTTCATCCTCTTCATTATGAGCCTCTCTAGGACGTACTGTTTGTTCCACACCATTAAGCCCTTAATCAAATACTTTTTCAAACCCTTAAGACTGTTTCTGTGCGTAGGTTACACACACGCTGGCCCACCCTCTCTGAATCAGAGACTTAAGGGTATCAGGACACGTGTGTACACAGTTGCCAGATCCTTGAAACATCACCTAAATGGTGAGAGTGGAACCCAAACCAGGACCGCCTCAGGGCTTTCAACCATTGAGCCATCTCTCCAAGCAGCGCCTCAGGGGGAACTTGGGCTTGATTAGTGCATGGAACATGGGCAGGACTTAGAATTATGGAGAAAGGGGACAAAATATTCAAATGGCCTGGTCGTAGGAGAAGGTATAGAGAGAATTAAAGGTCCGGTCTTATGACCTCTTCTGCTGTCTGGAACTTAAATCTGCTCATCTAGAATGGAAGCAGCGGCAGGTTTTATTTTCTTGGGCTCCAAAATCACTGTGGATGTGACTGCAGCCGTGAAGTTAATATGACGCTTGCTCAGTGGAAGAAAAGCTATGACAAATTTTGACGGTGTATTAAAAAGCAGAGACACCACTTTGCTGACAAAGGTCCATCTGGTCAAGGCTATGGTTTTTCCAGTAGTCACGTGGCTGTGAGAGTTGGACCATGAAGAAGGCTGAGCACCGAAGAACTGGTGCTTATGAACTGTGGTGTTGGAGAAGACTCCCCAGAGTCCCTTGGACTGCAGGGAGATCAAACCAGTCGATCCTAAAGGAAGTCAGTCCTGGGTATTCATTGGGAGCACTAATGCTGAAGCTGAAGCTCTAATACTCTGGCCACTTAATGCAAAGGGTTAACTCATTGGAAAAGACCCTGATGCTGGAAAAGATTGAGGGTAGGAGGAGAAGGGGGTGGCAGAGGATGAGATGATCACCAACTCGACGGGCATGACTTTGGGCAATCTTTGGGAGACAGTGGGGGACAGAGGAGCCTGGGGGGCTGCAGTTCATGGGGTCACGGGGAGTTGGACACGACTGAGCGACTGAACAGCAACATTGAGTCGAGAAGATTAGTTTCTGAAAGTAAGTGGGCTTGGAAATTGTGTTCCTGACTCTAACCACAGGCAACGCTCACCGTTTCCTTTTCTCCCGAGTGGGGATAAAGACTTTCCGTGACACTGTACAGAGTTGTTAGGAGGATAGAATCAGATAACAGGTTCAAAAAGTACTTTGAAGGAAATTACAGGGGCTCCAAGTACAGGAGAAGATCACAACCTTCTCTTCTGTTTGCTGTGGAAACTGGGCCTTTCCCCGGAGTGAGAACTGTGTAGGTGTTTAATCTGAGCAGAAACTCAGACTTAATTGGAACTCATACCCCCATGTTTCCTTCTGGACACTTCCCTGGAAAATCTGCCAAAACAGTGATGACGCCAGGAGGCCACTTGGCAAGACCTGGACTTGCCTGGTGAGAGTGATGACTCCCTGAGACACGGTGTCACCCACATAGGGTGCTACATTTTCATTTTGCTTTTCTCACTGGGCAGATCGAGTTTTTCTCTCTATTGTAGCTCAGTATTAAGGAGAATCAGTTTGAGTCTGTACGCCAGAAGATGTTCAAATGTAATATCAAAGCAGGCCCTGTAAGCCAACCAGTCTTCTTCGGCTCAAGGAGGAGTTTAGCCAAAGCCAGTTCTCAGGAAGGTAACAGACACCGCTGTGAGCTGGGGGGCTCAGCGTCTCTCTTGTGGGCCTGAAACATTTCCCCCTCGGAGTCATGGTTTTTTCCCTGACAGCCACAGGTGAAAGAGAAAGTGAGGGCCCCAAGCTAGTAGCCAGTTAACAGATTTGTAAAGTAGGTCTAATTTTACTGATTCCAAAGGTTTTGTTTTTCCCTAAAGGAACATGTGGCCTGCCCTGTGGCTCAGATGGTAAAGAATCCACCCGCAGAAGGGAGACCTGGGTTCAATCCCTGGGTAGGGAAGACCCCCTGGAGAAGGGAAAGGCTGCCCACTCCAGTATCCTCGCCTGGAGAATCCCGTGGACTGTATGGCCCACAGGGTCACCAAGAGTCGGGCGCCACTGAGCGACCTCACTTCACAGGGACGTGTGGCTTCCCTGGTGACTCGGTAGTAAAGAGTCTGCCTGCAGAGCAGGACACAGATCCTGTCTCTTATACACATCTAGATGTGTATAAGAGACAGGTCACCTTCTCTTTAAAAACGATTATGTTAAGACAGACCAAGAAAGACTCGGCAACCTTTCAGATTAAAGGCGATTAAGGAAACATGGAAATGAAATATGATGTATGACTCTGGTTTGGCTCCTAGACTAGACAAATTTTTCTGAAAGGCACGTTATTGGGACGGTTGGGCAAATTTGAACAAGGTCCATAGAATACTTAGCATTTTGTCAATATTAAGTTGTTTGATTTCAATCANACGGGGTCACAAAGGGTCGGACACGACCTAGCAACTAAACCACAATCTGCTGACGAATGTGGAGACAGCTTGCTCTGCCAGCCTGACATCTGTTGTCCACATCCCACTTCTCTCTTCCTCTGAGGTCACCACCCCCTGGGAGTGGCGGCAGCATTGTTCTCCCACCTCAGCTCCTCGGCATGCACCTCCCCAAGGTCTTTCAGGGCCTCACTGGGCTTACTTGACAGCCTTTGCAGACGGCTGTCCGTTGGACCCCCAGGGTCTCCAAAGGCAAAGACGGAGAAGCAGAACAGATACCAGGAGCTGGGGAAGACGTGCTTTTACCGCTCTGCAAAGGCCCAGCAATGAACACAGTCTCCTCTTGGGGGTGAAGGATGCCCTAGCCGTGCCACAGCTGATCTCATGCTTTAGAAAAGGGCCCGGTGGTCAGTGATTATTTGCAGAAAGAAGAAAGACTGGTGAGCAGACAAGCAGCCGAGTCCAATCAAGAAGGGTATAACAGGTACTAAGTGCCCAGCCACACGTCCAGAACCATGAAGGCTGACAAAGCCCTTCAGCTGATAATTGTTAGCGGCATGCCAATCTTCACTAAAGCAGAAAAAGCACGGGAGAATGATGGAAGCAGAGGCTGAGTCATGCCTCACAGGATTTCAGAGAAGGGGGCAGTCTGGGTTGGCAAGGGTCAGGGAAAACTCCATGAAAAAGGAGAGATTTCAGCTGAAGCATGGAGGAACCATCAGAACTTGATTGATGGGGAGAGAAGCAGGCTTTGCTGGGAGCCAGAAAAAAAATCCAGGAGAGGGAAGGAGAGACAAGAATCCAGAAGTAGGAACCAGGAAAAAAGAAGCCGCATCTTTCACGCCCTCTGCACTTGCTTCAGCCCTGGGAGTTGATTTTTATTGTTTTAAATATTTATTTGGCTGCACTGAGTCTCAGGCGTGGCACGTGGGATCTCGTTCCCTGGCCAGGGGTCGAACTCCTGGCCCCCTGCATGGTGAGCCGGAGTCTTAGTCGCTGGACCACCTGGGAAGCCCCTGGGAGTTTATGCTTATGATGGTGCTTTCCAGGCCTGAGAAGTCCTCCCACTGATGAAATGTGATTTCATTCTGTTAAGTAGACTCTTCTGATGACTGCCAAGTGGAAAGGAAGGGAGACGCTTTCAGCAAAAATATAAATAAATAATTAAACCAACATATGATTTTGCTGTTAGCTATTTCTTTGTCAGAGTT
>SJYX01008089.1:139999-210251 GCA_006410675.1 Oreotragus oreotragus | reverse complement strand
GGCCTGGCGTGCTGCAGTTCATGGGGTTGCAAAGAGTCGGACACGACTGAGCGACTGAACTGAACTGATTATTTCCTTAGGATAAATCCTGGGAGTAGACTACTTCGTAAAGGATCTGCCCATTTAAACACTTTTGAAACCCACTGCCAAATAGCTTTCCAGAAAAGCTATCCAGTTTTCAGGTTTTCCTCTAATTGCCTTTATGCTTGTATTAAAATGTGAAATTTTTATTTAGTTGCAGAATGAAGAAGAGCCTGGAGAACCTGAACAAGCTGCAGGGGATGCTCCTCCACCTTACAGCAGCATCTCTGCGGAGAGTGCAGGTAGGTAACAAGGTGAGATGACTGCTGAGCTCTTGAAATGCATTAGCCAGAGACTTTTGGCTGCTAAGTATTTGTTGGTTTTTGTATTTGCTTCAGCTTTCTCTAAGAAGTCTAACATTATTTTTAGTTTGTAGCCTGAGGTGAAAAAAACTCATGTTACTCTTCTGAAAAACAGATAAAAGCCCCATTCCAATGTGGCTTTTTTATGGAATTTAATTTCATTCCAGCAGACTCTTAATATAAGGATAGAATTCAGAAACCAAGTGCTCACTTGTTTTTTTTCTCTTGTTCTTTTTATAGTTTTCTTGTTGTTCTGCTCTTTGATTCTAGTACCTATGACCTGGAATATAATATGTTCAATTTCTTTAATAATAAATAAAAAGCTGATAAATCCTTAATTAAAAAAAGCTGGAAGTCTCCCAACTTTTTCATTTTCTTCCTCATAGTTCAGACCCTTCTTAATTAATTTTTTTCTTTCCATCCTATGCCAGAGTATCTTTATAATTTTCATACACATGTTTAAAAGCGATGGGGGAGAAGAAAGAAAATTGTGATAGTTTAGGACTTTTGGTAATTAGATCTTTGTGATACCAGTTCTGCTTTAATTGCCGAAAACTGACCAGTTTTGATGGAACCTCTTCTGTATTCTCTGAAACAGAACTGTGGCAGAGTGGCAAGTACGTGACTGATGATTAGAAATAGAGTGGTGCACACATGTTGGTAGGGGGTAAAAAGTCAAAAATCATTGTTCTGTATATTCAGTTTACCTGTTTTAATTTGTGGTATATAAATTGTGGTAAACAAGTACTGGATTTTTGTTTTGAATGTACTAAATTAGAAAAAATTGTCATTAAACTTCATGGAAACTTAAAATTTCATGTGAAGTGTCTATATCGATGGATTCCATTTTTTAAAAATCCTTTGAAATGGGGAAATAAAAATATTCTTGATTTCCCTCAACTTAAGGTAGTAAGGAGAGTTCCCTGGTAGCCTCTTGGTTAGGATTCCAGGCTTTCACTGCCATGGCCTGGGTTCAACCCCTGATTGAAGAACTGAGGTCCTGCAAACTGTGTGGTATGGCCAAAAAAAGCTTTCCTTAAAGTGGTAGGTATCAGTTTTGTTCATATATTCAGAATTACTATGGCTATGGGCAATTCAGATTGTACCCATCAATTTGTAATAGGATTTTTAGTGTGATTTAATTAAAAGTAAAAAAATTTTAGGGAAATTATATATGCATGTATACGTGTACATATGTTAAAGTAGTTGTTTTGACATAGAGAAAAACAAGTTTCTTGAATTGGATTAGGTGGCAGCTTTAGTTGCAATAATACATTTTCCTTATTTTATTCTAAAAGCTTTGATTTTTTATTTTTCTCATTTAGATAGGTCTGCATTCCATCTGGAATTGTTTTTCTCTGTACAGTGTGAGGTAGTGGTCGAGTATGGGGTTGTTTTTCCTTATGGATATCCATTTGGTCCCACACCGTTTATTGAAAGACCATTTTTCCTCTACTGTACTGCGGTGTCACCTTTGTCATGAATCAGGTGACCATATATGTGTATGAGTGTCTGTTTTCTGGGCTCAATACTTTCTTTGGTCTGTTTATTCACCTTTGTGCCTATACTCCAGTCTTAATTCCAGAGCTTTATAATCTTGATATCTAGTAATTAGGTCCTTTAATCTTTTTGTTGTTCAGGATTGCTTTGGTACTTCTTGGCTTTTGTATTTTCATTTACAGTTCAGAATCAGCTTGCCAGTTTCCATAAAATGGGAAGAAATAAAAACTCTGCTGGAAGTTTAGTTGGGATTGCACTGAATCTGTTTATTAATTTGAAGTACTCTTGCCTGGAAAATCCCGTGGACAGAGGAGCCTGGTAGGCTGCAGTCCATAGGGTCCCTTTTTGTATTTTCATTTACAGTTCAGAATCAGCTTGCCAGTTTCCATAAAATGGGAAGAAATAAAAACTCTGCTGGAAGTTTAGTTGGGATTGCACTGAATCTGTTTATTAATTTGAAGTACTCTTGCCTGGAAAATCCCGTGGACAGAGGAGCCTGGTAGGCTGCAGTCCATAGGGTCCCTGAGTCAGACATGACTGAGAGACTTCACTTTCACTTTTCACTTTCATGCACTGGAGAAGGAAATGGCAACCCACCCCAGTGTTCTTGCTGGAGAATCCCAGGGATGGCGGAGCCCAATGGGCTGCCGTCTGTGGGGTCGCACAGAGTCGGACACGACTGAAGTGACTTAGCAGCAGCAGCAGCATCTTTATAATATTATGTCTTCCAGTCTGTGTTAAATCCCTCCGATTTATTAAGATTTTCTTTAATTTCTCTGATTAATATTTTGTGAGTTTCAATATAGGGACCTTGTATCTTGTTTCTTACATATTTTTTTCTTGCATCTTTTTAATTAGATTTATTCATAGGTATTTGGTTTGTTTTGGTGCTGTTGTAAATGGTCCATGTATAATTTTTTTTTCTGTTTGTTACTGACATATGAAAATATAATTGTGGTTTATATTAACTGTGTGTTCAGAGACTTTCCTAAATTCATATATTAATTCTAATCATTTGTTTGTAGATACTCTTGGATTTTCTACATATGTAATTATGTCTTCCATGATTAAGGATAGACTTAATAGACTTAATCTTTTCCAATCCTTTTGTCTTGTATTTTCTTTTCTTGCCATACTGCATCAACTAGTATTCATTTCAGTCTCTCAGTCGTGTCCAACTCTTTGCGGCCCCATGAATCGCGACATGCCAGGCCTCCCTGTCCATCACCATCTCCCGGAGTTCACCCAGACTCATGTCCATTGAGTCGGTGATGCCATCCAGCCATCTCATCCTCTGTCGTCCCCTTTTCCTCCTGCCCCCAATCCCTCCCAACATCAGAGTCTTTTCCAATGAGTCAACTCTTCGCATGAGGTGGCTAAAGTACTGGAGTTTTCAGCTTTAGCATCATTCTTTCCAAAGAACACCCAGGGCTCATCTCCTTCAGAATGGACTGGTTGGATCTCCTTGCAGTCCAAGGGACTCTCAAGAGTCTTCTCCAACACCACAGTTCAAAAGCATCAATTCTTTGGTTGGTGCAAACGCAGTTGCAATTTCAGACCTTGAATTTTAAATCATTATAACTAGGCTCAAGCACATCTTTATTAATCAAAACAGGAACCATTACAATCAACACATTTTTGCCAACGAGAAGTTTCTTTATTCCTGTAGCATAAAAATCCTTGCCTCTGTATTTGGTGAAATCTTGGAAAACATTTTCTGCCTCCTACTGATTGTGGAAGCATTTTCCCTGCAAAAAATTGTGAAGATGCTTGAAAAGTGATAGTCGCTTGGCAAGAGGTCAGGTGAATATGGCGGATGAGGCAAAACTTCATAGCCCCGCTCATTCAGCTTTTGAAGTGTTGGTTTTGTGATGTGCCATTGGGCGTTATTGTGAAGAACTGAGCCCTTTCTGTTGACCAATGCTGGCTGCAGGCCTTGCAGTTTTCGGTGCATCTCATCCATTTGCTGAGCATACTTCTTAGATGTATTGGTTTTTCCAGAATTCAGAAAGCTCTATTGGATCAGACAGGCACCAAACAGTAACCATGAGCTTTTTTTGGTGCAGATTTGGCTTTCGGAAGTGCTTTGGAGCTTATTCTTGGTCTAGTCACTGAGCTGGTCATTGCTGGTTGTCACATAAAATCTGCTTTTCATGGCACATCACAATGTGATTGAGAAATGATTTGTTGTTGTGTACAGTAAGAGAAGACGACACTTCAAAATGACAGTTTTTTGATTTGCAGTCCACTCACGAGGCACTGAGTTTTCTCACCTCTCTAATTTGCTTCAAACGCTGAATAGCTGTTTGGTGGTGGATGTTGAGTTCTTGTGCAAATTCTAGTGTAGTTTTAAGAGGATCAACTTTGACGATCTTCTCAGTTGGTCATTGTCAACTTCTGACGGCCA
Source organism: Oreotragus oreotragus (assembly GCA_006410675.1). Classification (NCBI taxonomy): domain Eukaryota; kingdom Metazoa; phylum Chordata; class Mammalia; order Artiodactyla; family Bovidae; genus Oreotragus; species Oreotragus oreotragus. The sequence continues at coordinate 205,961 of SJYX01008089.1, read as the reverse complement.
CCCACTGCTCTCATCTTCTAGGCTCTCGTCTCCTTTGCAAAACTTCTTGAACCACCACCATATTGTACGTTCATTAGCAGTTCCTGGGCTGAATGCATTGTTGATATCATGAATTGTCTCTGCTGCCTTATGACTTAAATAAGAATATTGCTCGAATTTGCTTTTTGTCTAAAATCATTTCCATAGTCTAAAATGAATATAAAATACACAACAAGTAATAAATTAGCAAAAAAAAAAAAAGCAAGAAATGCACGTGAAAATGATGTATAACATGACTACATTTATTTAAGAATGTATTCTAGTATCAAGGGTTTCCCTTGTGACTCAGCTGGTAAAGAATCCGCCTGCATTGCGGGAGAGCTGGATTCAGTCCCTGGGTTGGGAATATCTCCTGGAGAAGGGAAAGGCTACCCACTCTAGTATTCTGGCCTGGAGAATTCAGGCCATGGGTTTGCAAAGAATGGGACAGAGCTGAACGACTTTCACTTTCCAGTATCAAACGTCAAAGTCCAACCATGGAAAACTGTAATTACTTTTGCACCAACCTGATAGTACTTCTAAGATAATGTTTGAATTGAAGTGGTAATAGTGGGCCATTTTTGTCTGATTTTCTAATCTTAGGAGAGAAAGCTTTTAATAAATTACCATTAATTATGACATTTACTCTAGATTTATCATAGAGATTTGTGAAAAGATTAAGGGATCAGTTTTAGGTATTTTATCAATCCTTTCTTCTGCCCATGTGAAGACAGTAAATTTTTCTCCTTATTTTTGGTTAATGAGGTGAATTCTGTTGATTGATCATTTCAGTAATATACTACAGTAAAATTGGAAGTTAATTATAAAGCAAGGTGGAGAAAAAATGTTAATCTTGAAGCATAGGAATTTTTTCAAAATTCTTAAGTTTTTAAAAAAATTGTGTAGAAAATTTAATCTGTTTGTAAATAGATCTGTTATAATGATACATATTGAATCTGTTTATAATAGAAGTAAGTGGGAATGAAGATGTAAATTTAAAAAGAGGGGATGCAAGATTTCGCTCAATAACAATTCTCTAACTGAACCTGTGATTGCCTTAGGCATGTCATAGGAAACAATCCATGGTAAAAATAATGTGAAAGAATCAAAGTGCAAAAATCTATGAAATACTAATTTTAACCTTGTTTTCAAGTTTATTTTGATGTTTATAAGTAGGAGGAAACCATGGTACAGATTTCCAAACACACAGGTGAATTATTTTTAGCTTACACTTTACCTTATGCTGTTATTAATATTGTATATTTTTGTGAACACACCACATACATGCTGAGTTGCTTCAGTCATATCCAACTCTTTGGGACCCCATGGACTGTAGCCCAACAGGCTCCTCTGTCCATGGGATTCTCCAGGCAAGAGTACTGGAGTGGGTTGCTGTGCCCTCCTACAGGGGATCTTCCCCACCCAGGGGTCAAACCTGTGTCTCTTATGTCTCCTGCATTAGCAGGCATGTTCTTCTACCACTAATGCCACCTGAGAAGGATCTTCCCCACCCAGGGATCAAACCTGTGTCTCTTATGTCGCCTGCATTAGCAGGCACGTTCTTTTGTGTGTGTGTGTGTAATAAAGTTTTATTAAAATATAAAGGAGACAGAGAAAGCTTCTGACATAGGCATCAGAAGGGGGCAGAAAGAGTGCCCAGCAGGCAGGTTCTTCTACCACTAATGCCACCTGAGAAGCCACCACATAATGAGCCAGAAGAAGTGTTCAAAAGCACTTGGCAGGGAAAGGAAAGGGAATCTGGAGTTTAAATGATTGAAAAGCCAGCAAATTTAAAAGTTATTCCCAATCCCATGTTCGTCTTTCGGCATCTTTGATTCAGTTATTCTATATGTAATGTTTGAGGAGGGCTTCCCTGGTGGCTGGCTCAGTGGCGAAGAACCCACCTGCCAGTTCTGAAGATGTGGGTTTGGTCCCTGGGTCAGGAAGATCCCCTGGAGGAGGAGATGGCAACCCACTCCAGTATTCTTGCTTGGGAAATCCCGTGGATAGAGGAGCCTAGTGGGCTGCAGTCCATGGGGTCGCAGAGTCGGACTTAGCGACTAAAACAACAGCAAAATTTTAGAGGAATGGTTGGTTTTTGTTTGCCAGAGTTAGCAGAAATCCTTTTTCCTTATTTTAGCTAATCACTGGATAATTGTGACTTCCTTTTTATTTTGTAGCATATTTTGACTACAAAGACGAGTCTGGGTTTCCAAAGCCCCCATCTTACAATGTGGCTACCACACTGCCCAGTTATGATGAAGCTGAGAGAACCAAAGCTGAAGCCACTATCCCTTTGGTTCCTGGAAGAGTAAGTCCAACTTATACCTTGTTATTTGGTACTAGTTTATGGGAATTAAGTTCTTTGCATTATCAACTTTGTGATATTACTTAGATTAAATTGATTAGTAAAAGTACAATTAATCTTTAAAATCAGATATGTTTTTCTTTTAGGATAATAGACTCTTATCTTTTCCTGAAGATGATGGAGGTAAACAGTATAAGAGAGCAGAAAATCACTAGTCAAACCAGCTCATTTCCCCCGTATCTCTACTACTACCCTCACTTTCTCAAGTCTCCTTTCATGGCCGAAACATCTTGGAGCAGAGCTGGTATAGGAATATACCAATTTTGCCTTGATTGTGCACACTTAATATTTTGGTGTTAAGTAGATAGCTGCTTAGGAATTTGTGGAGAGAATAAATAAGTGCAGCTTCATAACATTAAACTCAGAGGGGCTCTAACAGTCATCTGTTTGAACCCTATGCCACCAGCAGTTCAGATGATGCCATCTGTGGAGGCATAATGAATTCAGATTCCATCTGGCCTGATGTTACTTCTTGGGAGTGGAGGTGGGATGTAATGAAAACCAGTGAAGAATTTTGGGCACTCATGATTCATAATGTCAGACCTATAAGTGATACAGTTGTGGTTTCGCACGTATTCATTCAGGTTGAAGCTGGTGCAAGTGGGACCTTGGGTCTGATACTGAGAGAAAGGAGAGCGGGATCCAGTCCCTGGAAATGGGGCAGTCAGGGCTCCAGACTCTAGGCCTGGCAGGAAGCTAGAGTAAAATACAAGAATAAGAATATAGGTTTAGTCTGGGCAGTGCAATGACACAAGGCCCAGAAGTTCAGCCCTTAGGATAGACTGCAGGTCACATCTTCCATGAGGGGTAACACTCCTAAAACCACTGCTTGGCAGAAGTTACAGTTCATAAGCATAGTCTAGGCTGATTCTGCATGGTGACATGCATTCACTTCTTACAGGTGCAAGGAAGAACCCTCCTGGAGCTCACTGTCTAAAGAGAAAACAGTGTTTATATAGTTAATGTGTATTGGAAGCAAACAACGCGGTTGACACTGTGTTTTGTGCTTATATATATAGTATATTTTTATTTTCAGTCCTCAGAATAACCTTGCAAGGTAGAGATTATATTATTTCCATTTTACAGATGCAAAAATTGAGACCCAGAGAGATTAAAAATTGCCTAAAGTCATATAGCTAATAAGTAGCATAGGGTGAGTCAAGCCCAGACATTTTAGACTCCAAAGTCCTTGTATCTACTCTCTAGATCTCTTGAATTATGGTAACTGTCCCATAGAAATAGACCAGGAGATTAGTGCGGCTTAATCACAGAACTCTGTTTTATTTGACAAATATACACATTTAAGAACTTCTTAAGGGGTTTTATTATTCAGCAAATATGTATGGAACACTTTTATATATAATTTGCTATGTATTTTGCAGTAGATAGATAGAAGGGTTTGTATAAGGCAATGCTCCTGCCATACAAGAGCTTAAAGTCCAGCTGGGGAACAGGCCCACAAAGACCTGTATCTAAGGGGCAGCACAAGAGCAGTGAGCATTAAGAATTGTGACTTTAACCTTGTGATCATGGGGAAGATGGGATTTGAAGTGGGCCCTGAGTTTTGATGGAGAAGAACATTGCAGAGGAGAAAGCTCGGAAAGCGGATGTGATTCAGCCAGGTACAGGGCAGTTTCTGTGGTTGTAGTGATTGGTGTTGCTTCAGCAAAGAGTTTGGCCAGAACTGTAGGTCGTAGAATCTTCTGAATGCTAGGCTGAGACATTTAGACTTTACATGTAGGTCGCACTGAATCCTTCAAAGTTTTTAAGCGTGGGTATGATAAGAGAAGTATGGTGTTTTAGAAACATTAACCTGGCGACAATTTTAGGAGGAATTCTGAGACTGGAGATACCAAGATAGAAAGAATGGTTAGAAGACATTTATAGTATTACTAGGCATTACTTCCATGTATTTTGGTAGTTTATTTTGAATAGTTATGCACAGAACAGTTTCTCTTTTTGTTTATCTTTATTTTGGCTGTGCTTGGTGCTCGTTGCCGTGCCGGCTTGTCTCCAGTTGTCGTGAGCGGGGCCTGCTCTCTAGAGCAGTGCACAGGCTTCTCATCGCAGTGGCTTCCCTTGTTGCAGAGCAGGGGCTCTAGAACACACGGGCTTTGGTAGCTGTGGCACATGAGCTCAGTAGTTGCAGCACCTGGGCTTAGAGCGTCGACTCAGTAGTTTGGGCGCATGGGCTTAGTTCCTCTGCAGTATGTGGGGTCTTCCCAGATCAGCACCAGAACCCATGTCCCCTGGATTGGCAGGCAGATTCTTTACCACTGAGCCACCAGGGATGCCCACAAAACAGTTCCTTTCTATTTTGGCAAAGCCTGTTCTTCCTGCTAATATGAATTCAGAATACTCTGTATTTCTTATTTTAAAAAATATGGAAGAACCCATTCTTGAATAAATCTCAAGCCTTAAAGATAGTAAATTAGGTGAAGCTGCTACTTCCACTTCTTTGGATCCCATTCTTCAGGGGAGTGAGTTAACAGCTTATTAGGAATGTCCCAGTCCCGCTTCTGTGTAGGGCAGGTTTTGGTTCTCCCTAAAGTTTTCTTTGTTTATTTTTCATTTGAGGAACCCTCATTGGACTGTGTACAAGTCTACCACTTTAAGAGTGTATTCATTTTTTTTTTTCAAAATTTCAGCACATACCTACAATTATTTGAAAAGGTAGGGGACTTTCCTGGTGGTCCAGTGGCTAGAAGTCCACGTCCCAGTGCAGAGTACACAGGTTCAGTCCCTGGTCTGGGAAGATCCGTGTGGTGCAGGCAGACTAAGACTGCGCCCCAGTGGCTGAAGCCGCGCACACTGACGTTCGTGCTCGAGGGAAGCAGCGAGAGAAGCCACCGCAGGGAGAGACGCGTGCGTCTCAGTGATGGTAGCCCTTGCTTGCCACCGCTAGAGGAGAGCGCGTGTGTAACATCGAAGGCCAAGCACAGCCACAAGTAAGCTAATTTTAAAAGTTAAAGAAAAAGAAAAAGGTAGGCTACATATGTTGGTGTCAGTGTTGTCAAGATCATGTTCCTTCTAGACTTGCAACACCATGTTTTCTGGTTAGGATGGAAAGGATTCTCTCTGCCAATAAGATTGAAGGTGAGGTTGTTTCAGACCTATATACTGCTATAAACATAGTTCTGGAGTTGAGCATGGGCAGCACTGTTAGACTCTTCATATATGATCACAGTATCTTCTTCCATCTGCCCCCACCAAGTCAGTCTAATAAAACTCTTGAGCTTATCAATGGTATCTTCTCAATAGGTCCAGGATTACTAATGTTCTGGGCTCAATAGGCCCTGGATTACTGATATACTAGCATTTAAGCCAAATGTGTAAGAGAATTTTCTTTTTCTTTATATGTATATTTCTTTATGTTTTTATATATATGTGTGTGTGTGTGTATATATATATAAGGAAGAGTGAATAGTTCTTTGTGAACTTTATAATTTTTGAAATATATTGTTAAAGAACTTAGGTTAGAAAGTAAAAAATTCCTTTCATTTCAGAAAAAATTTTATCTTAGAAGACCAGTGAAAAAATTAACATATACTAAAGCGTCATGCTCTTAGTTTTAAATTGAGCCAAAGCAGTACATTTTCCCGTTGGAAGGCACTTTTGTCCCTTTCTCAGTTTTTTTTTGTGTCTTTCCTTTGCCTTGAAATAATTTATTGTGAACTTACCTTTTCTTTTCATTTAGGATGAGGAGTTTGCAGGTCGGGAGGAGTTTGATGATCCCGACCAGATGAGGATAGGAAACGATGGGATTTTCATGTTAACTTTCTTCAGTAAGTATATACACACAGCAGAGCCCCTTCCTGCAAACCAGAGTGCTTTAGATTATGAGTGAATATGAATATGAATATGAATTAAAAGAACTAATTGAGCTAATATTTTAATAATTATATGTATTTGATGCCTTTTACTGACACGTTCAAAGCACAGTACACTTTCATCTTAATTTCCTGTCTCTGTCTTCAATTTCTGTGAATATCTATGGAAAATATAATTAAAGCAGTTATGGGGGATGCTGCATTTTTCCTTGAGCTGAGCTTGATTTTTCTGATCTTTAGAACCCCTTAAGCATTCCTCCTCCTCATTCTTGACCTGTAAAATAGGAAGTAAATGCCTTTGTCTGATGAATACTGTTTTGCACACTTCTGTTTTCCAACACATCAAAGTCAGCCTTATTTTTCCCCCTTGATGTTATTTTGCATTTAACTTTCCATATGCCTGACTTGGGAGTGAGCAACCATTTCAGAAATTTTATTTGCTGTATTAAAAAGATATGAAGAAAATGCAGTGCTTTTAGAGGTAATGCATTATGTAACCTGTCAAAGTTTACAGAAGCAAGAGAATGAATGACTTGAATCAGATTATTTAAGGGCATTAATTTAATGTTCAAATAATGTTTAATTACTCAGATATAACACATACAGTAAAGGGTGCAAGTCATAAGTATGAAGTTTGGTGATATTAAGTTATTTCTTAAAGTGTATAGCAGTAGGTGTAATAATAAAACACCTGATAGACTGTGCTTTCTTGTTTGCTTTTGGGAGGAAGACAGAGGATGGCCATTTTGGGAAAGTGAGGAAAGAGTTGTGGAGGGTGGGCTCAGCTTGCTTATCCTTGAGAAAGCCATTTAAGCAGAAGTAAATCCAGAGTGCACCCTTAGAACTCCTGCTCCTTGGATAACAGGATGTGTCTGACCTGCCTCTTTTCTTCTCTTGGCTTTTACAGTGGCATTCCTCTTTAACTGGATTGGGTTCTTCCTGTCTTTTTGCCTGACCACTTCAGCTGCAGGAAGGTATGGGGCCATTTCAGGATTTGGTCTCTCTCTAATTAAATGGATCCTGATTGTGAGGGTAAGTTAAATTGTACACCAGCAGTGATAGTCCCTGGAGAAGAATGAGTGGAATAGTTTTGAGTATTTGACTTTGGAATTATCTCAACATTTAAGATGATTTTTTGTTTGTCTTTGTCTGGTTTCAGGAAATTGAACCTAGATCAGCTGTAGTTGGTTCATGCACACAAGTTTTTTTATTTGTTTTTTTGCACACAAGTTTTGTAGTCAAACCTAGAAAATATCAGTTGCCCTAGGACATCTATCCTTGTTCAGCTGCTTTCTCTGTTTTTAATGTTTATAATGTGCTACTACGTGTATTTGTTCTGAAATTAGTTGTTTGTATAATGAGTCTATTAACTTTCTGGTATCTCATCAAAAGCAGACATTTCCTCTCGTTAATGCTGCTGAAGTTTGAGTCCTTCTTCTCTCTTCCCCTCTATTCTTTTCTCCCTCCTTCTTCCCTCTCAACCTTCCTCTCTTCCAAGATTGGTTGTAAGTAGCATCATTGGTTATGCCAGGATATTTGGAGAGCTAGAACTGTTTAACAAGCTCTACTCCATTAGGGGCCCTTATCTCTAAAGTAAATGAGAGATCTTAAGTGATGTAGGAGTTATCAGTTAGAATTGCATGAAGTAATTTAAAGTTGTGAAAGATCTAGTTTCTTAAAGTGTCCTCTGATTTCAGATAAGTTTACTGCCATTGTTAACTTTATAATGTAAAATCAAGGTGTTTATCATAAACTGGCATTATTAACTAATGGGTGTTGACTGAGCCATGGAGTTTTTCAAAGTTATTTATTCTAAGGCAGTTAACATTTTTAGAATTCTGAGTTCCTTTGAGAATCTGATAAAAATTATGGGTTTTTCTCCTAGACAACTAACATATACTCTTCTAAAACATGGTCTTTAAGTTACAAACTCAAGCCATAAAGAAGTTTTTCATTCCTTCTCTAAATCTTATTAATCAAGAAATAAAACTGTTTGAATGCTCAAACTATGCTAAACTCTAGACTGTGTTAAAGTCTTCAACAGAAAGCAAGATCAAAGTAGTTACCAATCTTTTTATTTTTACTATAATTTTAGAAGAATTAATCAGCTTTTATCAATTAGGATGGTCTTTGGAGTAACAGAACATGTCGCTCAAAAATGGCTTCGAAACCATTGGGGAGACTTTATTTCCAGTGAAAACAAGTCCTGACACGGAGGTCAGTTATGTTTCACTGATAATCAAGGACAGCCGACAGGTGGCTCAGCCTGTTGGTATAGCTGGCCATGGCCGTTTCAGGCATCACATCAGAAACACAACAGTGCTCAGCAGAAGAAAGGAAACTGTTGCCTCTCCCTTTCTTTTTAAGAGCTAAGAAGCTTTCCTAGCAGCCCTTAGTTCCCACTGGCCACAATAGTATCATGTGCTATATAGTCCCTGGCAAAGGAATGGGATTATCATCGTACATGGTAAAGCTTCCAAGGTCAAGGCAGGGCTGAAAGGGCAGGAACAAAATCAGGGATCATTAGAAAGGAGGCCAAATGCAGTTGAGTTTGGCTCTGTGTAAGCAAAATAAAAGTATCATCAAGACATATTTCTGGGGCTTTCCTGGTGGCTCAGTGGTAAAGAATCCACGTGCCAGTGCAGAAGACACAGGTTTGATCCCTGATCCAGGAAGATCCCACATGCCACAGAGCAGCTAAGCCCATGTGCCACAGCTAATGAGCCTGTGCCCTAGAGCCAGGGGGATTCAACTACTGACCCCACAGGCCACCAACTGCTGAAGCCTGCGTGCTCTCGAGCCTGTGCTTCGCAACAAGAGAAGCCACAGCAGTGAGAGGCCCGTGGACTGAAACTGGAGGGCAGCCCCAGCTCTCACAACTAGAGAAAAGCCTGCACAGCAGCGAAGACCCAGCAAGGCCAAAAATAAATAAAATTTATTTAAAAAAAAAAAAGACCTATTTCTAAAAGAGGAAAAATATTTTAAAAAAACAAACAGGTTTGAGCACTTTCAAAACAAGGACTATGTAAAACTGAAAGCTACCGTATTTCAAGATTGCTTTTCCATGAAAGGAAGTATATTAGCAAGTATTGTAATCATTTCAAATCTGTACTGTATAAAATACTTTGATTAAAATTTTAGAAATTTTTCTAAGCACTAAATGAGCAACAGCATTTGTGTACAAAGTAAGATCTTGTGTTTTGTAAACTGTTAAGCTAAAATGTGAAATAATATCTGCAGAGGTTCTCTAAAGTATTTTGCTTTATTTTTCAGTTTTCTACTTACTTCCCTGGATATTTTGATGGTCAGTACTGGCTCTGGTGGGTGTTCCTGGTTCTAGGTATGTGCTTTTAAAAAACAAAGGAGAGAAAAGATTATGTTAAATTTTAGAAGTAAAATTACTTTTATTAAACCTTCATCTCACTTACTATACAGTAATCTATTAGTGATAATAAGTATAATTTTAAAAATATGTCAAAGGTTAGGCTGTTATCACCATCAGAGTAATATACATATTCATAGAATGTCTCTTAGTGGTGGTAAATTTTTCCTAACCCATCCATACACACTTCTTACATTTTCCATGTAGCCAGAGGGGCGTACCAATAAGATGACTTTTTATAGTCCTTAGATTTTTTTTCCCCCTTATGAGTTATTGCCACAAAGGGTGCACAAGCTCAACCCCAAACTGCTCATAGGTATACTGTTATCTACTGAACTACTCATGGGTGTATGTGGCCTATCTTCAGTTGAATATATCAGTAGAAAACAGAAAATATATCGTCTTGCATAAAGAACCACCGTTGGCTGTCCAGAATTCTTTAGTTTGCTCTTGATGAGAATAAAATTTTTTTTTTTTTTAAACATACCGGCCATTTCAGGTAGTTGATCTTAAGATTGTACTTATTAGTGTAACTTTCTTCCAAGACATCTTAAAGAAATGAGCAGTGTGGTGAATACTGTTGGCTTCCTCATTCTTTGTAGAGAAAATTTGTATAATACAATAGCAGACCATCATCATTGCTGTCATTCTACAAGAAAATAGAAGGGGCATCTTGTGGCTGTTAGGGTATAATTGTCTCACTCTGCTTCTGTGGCATCGTTTTTTCCTATCCTAACATTTCTTCTGTCTCAGGCCTTTTTGTTATCTCCTCAATTTGAATCTTTGGTTCTCAGGGTTGCTAATGGGTCTGGCTAGTACNCTTGTGGCTGTTAGGGTATAATTGTCTCACTCTGCTTCTGTGGCATCGTTTTTTCCTATCCTAACATTTCTTCTGTCTCAGGCCTTTTTGTTATCTCCTCAATTTGAATCTTTGGTTCTCAGGGTTGCTAATGGGTCTGGCTAGTACAGTGTGGAGCCCATGACCAAAAGCTGCTTAATGTATTCAAGGCCTGCCTGCTTTGCCTTGGGTAACAGAGTCATGCACTGATGACTCTAAATTTTATTTAGTGAATACAAGTGAATATAAGTCATTCATGATGCCATCCCCTCTTTCTCCAGTAGCATCATTTTATTCTACTCTTAGTCACAGCATTCCAAGGAAAGAGACAGTGATTTTTACCTCTTCTCTTGATTACTGAGAAACTTAATAATTTAGAAAAACAACCTACAGGAGAGTTACTTTAGAGAAGTAGTTCCTTGACTTGCTTATTCTCCAGACTGTATCTTTAAGAGAAAGTCTGACTCCTCATCTACTCCCAAGCCTAAAGTCCAGGCAAATCCTGAATAAGCCAAAGAAAAGCCATTAAGCATAATTTTAGGTTGATTGTTGACAACATAGATGATTTTTAAAAATCTAATAGGCTGGTTTCCTTCCTATATTAAAGTTTCATGGGACATGAGTTTATAATACTTTGTAATTGATCATTCTTGCTGTCTTACTGCTTAGTGGTAAGCAGAAAATGGTGAGACTTCAGATGTATTTCATACATTTGGATCAAATGTTTGAGTCATTTTTGTAACTCCTTGCAGAGAGAATCTTTTGTTGTTGTTACTGTTTGTTTGTTTTTTTTAAGGGGGGATGGTTTCCTGCAAAGACCAGGTCTATACAGAGTTCTTGAGCTGGCAGCTCATAAGCTACATCTAGCCTGTAGTTGTGACTTGTATGTTCCATAGTTATTTTCAAAAGTTATTTTTTTAGTTGTCATCATAAATGGGCTTCCCTGGTGGCACAAGTGGTAAAAAACCTGCCTGTCGATGCAGAAGACAGATGTGGGTTCGATCCCTGGGTCAGGAAAATCTGGAGGAGGGCATGGCAACCCACTCTAGTATTCTTGCCTAGAGAATCCCATGGACAGAGGAGCCTGATGGGCTACAGTGCATAGGGTTGCAGAGTTAGGCATGACTGCAGCGATTTAACACACGCACTTAGTGCACACATGTCATATAAAAACCAAGAACTTTCACATAAAATATCTGAATTTCTTTTACCTTTTTAAAATTGAAATATCTAGCAAAACTGACCTATATTCCCACATCGCACCCATCCTTTGACTGGAGTTAGGTTGTATTGTCGCTGATTTTGATGCCAAACAGGGTAGCTTTCACTGTGCTCAGTGCTGATGACTCTTGGTTGCTGCCAGAAATCATTTCTGACTGAGTGAAAAGCGTCTTCCACTGCTTGAGTATATTTTAAAATATATCCAAAAGAAAGTTATTGCTCAGAGCCCGTGAGATGGGAGGAGGGTAGGAAATGGGGAATGGCTACTTAATGGGTACAGATAGTTTTAGGGACAATAAAGAATTCTGAAATTGGGTTATAGTTTTAACTACTAAAAGCCAGTGAATTGTACACATTAAATGGGTAAGCTTTGTGATATGTAAATTCTATCTCCATAAAGCTGTTTGAAAAAATGTGTCTGGACCAGGGGCCATCTCTGAAGGAAGAGGGCCAGCAGTGTGTGAGCTACCACTGGAGGGAGCTCATCATATTCCCTGCTGTCTCCTAAACTAAGAATAGAGAAATAGAATTTAGAGTTGAGACAGAATTCTTGTAAAGGTAAGGACAGCCTGACATCTAGTGGACAGCATTGTGAACTGTTGACAGAAAAGAAAGAGGCCATAACGAGGGTGACATTTTTTTATTTGAGGAAAGCACTGTTTATAACCTCTCTGTTTTTAGTGCAGTTATCTTGGAATACTTTTTGGGAACCCAGAAAGTAGCTTTTGGAATCCCTGGCTGTCTGTTGGTTTGGGCTCCACTCTTCACTGCTTAGGGTACAGGTTTGGTCCCTGGTTGAGGAACTAAGATCCTGGGGGGGGGTAAGAAGAGTAGGTTTTGATGATGCTTCTCAGTGAGGCTTCCAAAAGTAAATGATGTAAATGTTTGGCCCCATCTTAGCTTTTGTTTTCTTTTAGACCAATTAGATTCTGAATGTGCAAAAGGGACTTTTTTTGGCTCTTGAGATTATATGTTCTCATTGAGAAATAGTAAACTTGGTATAAAATCAAATTCTTTGAAATTTTTAGAGGAAATTATGTTTTGATAGCTTTTCTGATAACAGAAAAATGAAATATTTGGTATCAGGAGGGATATTTCTGGGGATTGGGCTTAATATGTGAATTATAAACTCATTCTTGACTTTTCTTTTTTAAATTAGGCTTTCTCCTGTTTCTCAGAGGATTTATCAATTACGCAAAAGTTCGGAAGATGCCAGAAAATTTCTCAAATCTCCCCAGGACCAGAGTTCTCTTTATTTATTAAAGGTATTAAAGAAAAAAACTTTATTCCAGTCCCAATGTAATCATGTGATGCATGGTTAGATTACTGTTCCCGTTTAGAGTAGAACATACAACCTGTGGTAGGGATATAGAAACAGGAAGGCAGCCATAGTCTTTGCCTTTTAGTTTCTAGTTTAGTAAGGAGTGTTTCTATGAAAAAACTATCTTAAAAGGCAGTAGACAACATTATCTCATGTTTGGACGATACAGAGAGACTTGACTAGGACTCAGGCTCCTTAATCTTTGAATCATGAATCCTGAAGCCACTGTTTGGGTTGTACTAGTTCCAGAGGTAAGTAGTGAGAAGGAACCTTTCAGGCCTAATCACTAAGCTCTGTTTTGTGGGGCCCCTAAACCCAGAGCTGGGAGAGTCCACAGTACTTGAGGAACTCCTTTTGGCTACTGACAAGCCTACCAAGGCTTCCATCTCCTAAAATCAGTTTGGGACTTTCTGGGCTTTTTTTTCAGGTTCACATCCTGATGTTACCATTCTGGTGGGAGGGTCAAACCGAAAGAAAGGAAGGGGTGAAAAGGGCCTTTTCTCTGCCTAGAACAGGAGGACTAAGCCTTGCCAAGGCTGTTTGGTTCCCCCATGGTTTTCCCCAGAGGCTGGCTCCATCTTGCATCACCAGCTGCAAAAAGGAGAAGATAGAGAATCTTGAGAAAGAGTACTCCAGAGAGAGGTCTCTAGTGACAAGATCTGATGGGCCTCCTTGGAACTGATTCTTTGTTCCTTAAGACTGTTGAGGACAGGTAGAGCCAGGCTAATTGAAGACATCGGGCAAGGACTTGTGAAGGTTGTAACAGCTGAGATAAACCTTGAGATAAACCTAGAAAGTGTAATATGGAAAATATTGGGTGAGGAAGCCTTTTAGAGTCACCTGAGGCAGTGTTGAATAGGAAGAGAGGTAGGGAAGTACGCAGCTGGCTCAAAGGAAGCAGTTTGTAACATAAAGGAGTGTTGAGGATTAAGGCTGGAAAGTCAAGCTGAGAGCATTCTCAAATATCTTGAGCACTAAGCTCATTTGCAATGGAACCTTTGAACTCACAGAGCAGCCCTTTAAACCCAGTCATGTATTGGCTCAACACAAGGCTGATTCCATGTGAGCCTGTATTTGCTGTTGGATTATTTCATAGCTTTTGTAAGTAATCATATACTAAGAGTGGAGTTTTCAATTTTGAAGATTTGTTGTGGTCTTAGGATGCAGAGTAGCATTCTCAGTTTCGAAGATTTCATGGTAGTCTCAGAATATATGCTTCTAGAAAAGAAAATATCTATCATATTTAATTTGCCAGGTTGTGAGAGGGTGTTGAAAATCTTTAAGCAGCAGAATAATACGATAACTTCTTAAGTGAAATAAAAATTTTTTCAAGCATGGCATAATAGTAAGAACTAATATTTGTCACCTTTTCAATATGTCAGATACTGAATTAAGCATTATACATGTACCTGTGCATATACATGTACAATGTGCTTGTATAAGCAACAAAAGGTTATTAGTGACAGGTAAACTCAGATGCATGCATGGTAGAGTATATTCATAAGGCATTCTTATAAAAAGTTAAAGCATGTAAAGAACCTAGGTTCTTTTGGTTAAAGTCAGTTTCTTCAAGAGTGTGTACTTTTATTTGAGAGACAGTTTTAGTCTTTAAGATTACCACTTATATTTATGACTGTTTTTTTTTTTCCCCCCGCAAGAAAAGGAATGTTTTATTACATGTTTAAAATGTCCTGAGAGGTGGTGTGTCCTGAATTTGAATTGGGTTACACAGTCTGGGTGCAGATGGACATTGACACACTCGCCTGGGCCCTAACCCCTGTGATGTTCTGTGTTACATCCTAACTTTAAGAGGCTTGTCAGATGTTTTGTGTGGTTTTAGTAGTTTATGTAGTTACCATTGTCATTTTTTTTCTCCTTCTGTGTGTCTGATTATAGTTTATAGTTTCTTCTGATCCTTAGCTTTAACTCTTACCTACCATAGGTTCAAAGTTGTCTTTGGGGTAGTCACAGTTCTCCTGATGATGAGCTTCTGAACCCACCTCCACATTTCCCCTTATCCACTGGTGCCCACAAATACCCTGAGAGGACAGATCCCTCCCTCCCTCTCTGCCTTCCTTCCTGCACAGATTCTGTAGGTCTGGTGTATTGGTGGCTTTGAATTTCTAAATGACTGAGGCCACACCTCTGTCTGGTCACTTCATTCTTCTGGGAAAGGCAAGTCTGGCTTCATTAGGGGAGGCATACCTTCTTTATCTTGCATCTAATACCCGACAGGTTGATGTGACAGTGGAAGTTGAGAGAAAGCCTGAACTTTGCAGTTTTCCTGTATTGTTAGGGACTTTGAGGATTTTTTTGTTTGTAAAATTTGTTGTTATTGTTTTGACTTCTTGAAATTTCTGAAGTGTTTTATGGGTATATTCTAAATGTAAAATAGCGCATCTTTAGAGTTATGATTTGAAGTAGGCAGCCCTTAGTTAAGCAGTAATGCCTTTGGAGCTGTGAAGGGGTATTATAGACCTGGTACTCTGTGTGTTTTGGAGTCAGAATCATTACAGTTCTTTAGGAGTTGTCGGAAACTTGCATAATGGGGTTTCGTTGCTTTCCTGTCTGACTTTGATATCCTAGTTGATTTGAAATCATCCCTGACATGCCTAGAGGACTCAGAGCTCTAAATTAGGGGTTTAGAGACTTAGAGCAGCATTTAGAATTTTAATGACTTCCTTACTAATTTTCAGTATCCCCAGAAGGAATCCACAAAGCTATAATATCCCATGGGACTGAATTTCCTTTATTCATTGACACAGGTAGGAACTGTCCATCCAGAACCAAAAATAAAATGTTTTCTTTCTCTAGTTCAGAGGAAATTTAGTTTAGTTTGAAGATGTGGTAGAAAACCATCGTGTAAGATATGAAGATTTTCTTTCACTTAGACCTCTTATTTTTCTTTACTGGAGGTTTCACTGGTTAAAAGCTAGCTGTGGGGTTACTTTTGTCAGAAAGCCACAGATAGGAATTTGCTAAAGTAACTTTGCTGTAGATAAAAATAATTCAATTCCTATGCTAAGGTCTGGCATTGTTTTAGAAAAATGTATAAGAATAGTGACTTTTCTATTTAGACTGCCCAAAATATAGTGTACACACACACAAGACTGCCCAAAAAATGGGATACACACACACAAACCTTGAAATACCCTCAAAAGATCTTTCTTACCAGCCATAGTAGGTGTTAGAAGAGCTGAACACTAAAGCTCATACACTACTGTCACAGGGTAGCTCTTGGTTTCCCTTCTGGAGCTCATTTAAGCTTATAAAGGAAATCTGGTTTCCTGCCTCACAGCCAGAAAAGTCAAAAGACACTGCTAGAGCTAGGCACAGCGGCATCAAGAAGTGTGTGGCTGTGAGGAAGAGATAGGTTCCTTCTATGGTGTATGAAAAAGAAACAGATACTTTTTAGAAACATCTTTATCTGAAATGGTCAAAAATATAGAGAGTCCATACTTTATCTTATTTACCAGTTAACTGGAAAATAAATTTTCATCAAGTTCCACTTCCTCTGATGCTGCCAGATAATTGAGGAGTTAGCTATACATGGTAACTATAAGGTGGTAACACAGTTAACCTGATACCTAACACTACTCCAAAAGTACTTATATATACAAAGTATAGTGGATCTTAAATTTATTACCTTAACTACTTCTGAAATAGGAGGGGAAGAAAGTTTATAAGCCCTGACAGCATTAATGAGATGGGGCCCTTCATAATTAGATAGTGATTGCTGTGATCTGGTGAGTTATACATTCTTGGCATCAGATATCTTACCTTTTTTGCATATGACGATAAATATTTTCATTTTCTTTTTTTCTATAATCTTCCCCCTCCTCCTTAATACATCTTTATTTCCAATTCACCTCAAGTTAGTTTCACTTATTTGGGCTGTGTAAAGTAGCAAGACAGTAGAAAATATTGCCAGTGGAATTTTTGCTTTTAAAAAAAATCACACAGTGTCCAAGAAGAAATTGTGTAGGCTGTTGGATTCCCTTGTTTCTTAAGTGATCTGATCTAAAGTTTAGTGGTGATATTCACAGTGCCTAAAACCTGTCTCTTTTCCAGTTTACATTCCATCATTGTTTTTGTAACAACCTGTGAATCAAATTGATCTCAACAGGCCTCTGAGTCATAGAGAACAATGAATGCCTCTATAGCAATCTTTTTCGTCTGGAGTTTGTTTGGTGAATGAGATCACCCATTAGTAGACCTATCTAGGACCTTTTAATGGATTTTTTTTAATACTGGAGAATAGTTGATTTACAATGTTGTGTTATTTTCAGGTGTGCTACAAAGCAATTCAGTTATACATACACATATATCTATTATTTTTCAGATTATTTTCCCATATAGGATATTACAGAATGTTGAATAGTGTTCCTTTTGCTATACAGTAGGTAGGACCTCTTAATGGATTTTTTAGTGTCTTTTGGGTGGCTCTGACTTTGAGGGATCTGCTAAAACTACCTTATCTCCATGCACATAGGGTGAACTAAGTGGCCTGGTAGTTATCTGGACTGTGTCTCATTCTTGAAAACTCTAGTGTTTTGACCTAATAGTAATTATTATATCAATTTTTATTTATTAATGGTAACTGATAAAACTGAATTTACTTAGACTTGTAATGAGTCTGACTAGCCTCATTGAAGAAATCTCTATTTATCATATGCCTACCAGACAGATTTTATTTTTGGTTCTACTTGGCTTCAGGAATCCTTATATTCTTGTGTCTTTGTCCTTGCACATTCTGAAATCTCCCTAAAGAAGAGTTGCTCTTATATCAGTATCATTGGTTTGCTTCAGATCAAAACACCAAGTGAATTTGGAGTTTGGGAAAATATTAATGTTCAAAAAGAATATGTTGATTTCTTTCAGAGTTGTAGCTTCTCTGCATCTTGGCAACTTTTTAAAGGTGTGTGCAGCAGTCTAATCGGTCTATAAAAGGGCTGCTTGTGGCTTTTACAGTAATTTTGAAAGATAGAAGGGCCTACGTATGAGCCTGTCCAACTTTCACTTGGTGTAGGGTACCACAACATAGTTTCTAAGTAAGCTTATGTTAAGTGTTAATGTATCTCTTTAGAGTATTTTTTTTTTTTTGGCACTAATACAGGGAGTTATTTGTATTTTTTCCATGAGAACCAAACCAGTTTATATGCCAATATAAAAATTCATCAGTATTATATGAAAATTGCATTTATAATAGATGAACATCATTTTGAGAGTATTTATTTCAGTCATGTAAATTGCTTTATAAAATTGGGGCTGCATACACTTTTTTTTTGTCTACCAGAGATACCTCCTCCAAGGATAGCATGACATCACTGGCATCCTTATTGAAAATCTTTCATGTGAGATCTGGCAGGATAAACAGCTTCAAATGTGTTTGGAAAATTACCTACGCATTTGGATTCTGCTGTCTCTTTGTCCCCAAGTTTCAGTCATTGCCATTGGTGTTGTGTGGGATGAAGTGCTCCTTGAATTCTTTTCTTGTGTTAGGTTTAGAGAGAGAGATCCCTGACCTCATGGGATTTAGAGAAAGCATTTAAGTCTTTCCTAGTTCTGGAGACCTTGATAACTTTAAGAACCAAAAATGTAATGTTTTTTAATATTATGATGTCAGTGTATAGTAATCTTAAAGCTATGTTAAAATGTACTTCTCATGTCTCCAAACATCCTGCCTTCTTTTGTGACTACATCCTTCTTTTAGCCAAAATAACAACCTAACCAGAGTTCCAATATTCAATGTCCTTCTCTGGCAGATGTTTTCTGGTGAAGGCCTTCCTGCATTTATGAATTCTCTCCCAAGAAGCAAGAGAACACCTGCAGGAAGTGAATCAAGATGCGGAACACAGAGGAATCATCACCTGCTTTAAAAAAATAAAGTACTGTTGACAAAGATCATTTCTCTCTATTTGTTCCTAGGTGTAAAATTTTAATAGTTAATGCAGAATTCTGTAATCATTGAATCATTAGTGGTTAATGTTTGAAAAAGCTCTCGCAGTCAAGTCTGTGATGTATTAATAAGGCCTTATCTATTGTTTGTAGTCATTTTAAATAGCATGAGCCTTGTCCCTGTAGTCAGTAGGGGGCAATCTTGCTTTTATTTATCCTCCATCTCAAAATGAATTTGGAATTAAATATTTTAGTGTAAGATATGTATAATGCTGGCCATTTAAAAAGGGGGTTTTCTCAAAAGTAAAAACTTTTGTTATGACTGCATTTCTGCATATAATCCATTTTGCTGTTAAAATTAATCTAGAAACTTATTTAATTGTACTGTGAACACCTGGAAGCAAAATCATAGTGCAAAATACATTTAAAGTGTGGTCAAGAATATGTTCTTAATTGGCAAAAAAATAAGCATTAATTTCTTATAGTCTGTATTCTAATTTTGCAGTACCTTATTCTGTGTTGTGTACCTAAGGGATTGTAAAGGTGTGTCACTGTATAAAATAGGACAAGGACAAGTGCAGCATAATTACTAATAAATTGCAATTCTCGACACTTTCTATATGATTGGAATCCCTGCCCCCTTTTTTCTTTTTCTTTTGTCTCCTGATGATTAGGCCAGGGGCTAGGAGTAGAGAGGGGATTAGGTACTAGGAGCAAAGAAAGAATTAGCTTGGAACTTTTGAGATGATCCCTAACATACTGTACTACTTGCTTTTACAATGTGTTAGCAGAGACCAATGTGTTATAAATGTAGAGTGATGTGCTTTCTGCCAAGTGGTAATTCACCCTGGTTTGCTATGTTAAAGCTGTAAATACAACAGAACATTAATAAACGTCTCTTGTGTAGCAACTTTTGCTGTGGATTACTGTTTAATTTCTTGGTTTGCACTTAGGCAGTTTTTTTCTAATCTTCATTCATATAGATACATACACAGTCATTCAATAAATCAAAAACTGGTCTTGGGCCAGTTTTTTTCTTTTTTAGTACGGGATGTTATTTCATATTATATTCAGTATATTCCTAAAAATGTATTAGTTCTTCAAAAGACGATAGGCTAAAATAAGGGAGGAGTTGTAGAGATTGTAAGTCATTCTGGAATTCCAGTTATGCTTCATTTTTAGACGTAATCTTAGATAATTTATTTCCAATGTTTTCTGCATGTTCCCTGCATTTGCCCTTTTTCTCAGTTGAACAGTCAACTGGTTTAAGTCCTGTGAGCAAGTGCCCAGGTGAAGCTAAAGCTTTCTCCTTCCTCCTGATTTTCTGTTCTTGTCTCAGTTGTGTTAAATTTAGACACCAGTATTTTTTATGATACCAGTTGTTTGGGTTTTTCCCCCTCCACTTAATATATAAAGAAAAAATGTAGCAAGATGGTTAAATAACTACACAAACCAGCAGTAGCATGGTATGATAGCTGCAAATGTTCATTTATTTGCTGCATGTGAACATCCAGGATCAGCTTAGGAAGTGAGTGTTCAGGGGTGTCAGTAGGTAATGAAGAGAAGTGTGCATTATTTGAAAGGCCAAACAGGAAAGCTGAGTGCCTCCTGGAACAATGTTTCAAAGACTACTTATTCTAACTCATTTATTGATTACAGTAAGTGTAACTCATTTATTGATTACAGTAAGTAGTAATATAACATTATGTTCTTGTTTACAAGTTATATTTTACAATAGGTACAGTCTTGAAAGTCTCTGAAGATTTTTTTAATATTTTGAATTAGATTGTACCAAACATAGACTTTGGAGGAGTTTATACCCTATCATGTTCTAACAGTCTGAATAAATTTGGACATTGCAACAGAGCTATTTAAATTATCTTACAGGATAAAATAGAGGGGCCCTAGGCACCCCACCCCAGTACTCTTGCCTGGAAAATCCAATGGACAGAGTAGCCTGGTGGGCTGCAGTCCATGGGGTCGCTAACAGTCGGACAGACTGAGCGACTTCACTTTCACTTTTCTCTTTCATGAATTGGAGAAGGAAATGGCAACCCACTCCAGTATTCTTGCCTGGAGAATCCCAGGGATGGGGGAGCCTGGTGGGCTGCCGTCTATGGGGTCACACAGAGTCGGACACAACTGAAGTGACTTAGCAGCAGCAGCAGATCACATTAACTAAGACATTGTAGTTTTGCTTTGTGTTTACTCTTTAGGTCTTATGCCTTCTTTGACTTTGTGTATTTGAGGGCTGAACTATTTGGAATCCTTGTATCTGTATATTTCTGCAAAGTCCTTAAGACTTTGTTATACGTAAACCTAAGGTTGGTATGCTTTAAAATTAATTAGAATGGTGATTTCTCTCTTTTTAAAATGTTCTAAAAATTCAAGTCTTTGCAGATATATGAGTTACCTGGGGTCCTCACTGTTAAGGTGGAAATGTTTGTTTTGCAGTATTACTTTTTATTTTTCTCTCTTTTCTGTCTCCCTTTGGTTCATTATTAAGGGTTCATTATTAAGAATAACCCTTTCAGATAAAGGAGAAGTGTTTAAATTATTTGAGAGAGAATACTGAGGAACCACTGTCATTTGCACAAGGTTATGGAATAAATTGGCGTTGACCTTGGGCTGAGGGACAGCTGGGGCTCATCTATGACTTCAGAGGTCCCTCTTGTCTCTGACTTCCTGTTGCCAATTGGAATGATGCAAACAAAGTTATCTGACTTGAGCTGTGTCCCGCTGTGGGTTGTTAGTAACCCAGATGAAATTTCTTTTGGCCTTCATTATATTCTTACACTATATTTAAAGGTAGAAAGAACTCCTGAAAGGGAGTTTCAGGGCCAAATGATAGTAAGCAGTTGCCTGAGGTGTCAGGATTCTAGGTGAGAATCAAGGAAAATATACCCAATGAATGGAGTGCTGGCCTCAGCTTTGAGTCCAACTCTACCACCTCTTACTGATGTCTGACCTTATTGAGGGGTTGGATAGTCCATATTGAAAAATCACCTGTTCCTAATACTAGTAAACTTAAAACATGCCAAGAATAGACACAAAACTGTACATTTATGTAAAATACGAGAGAATAATTTATGAAAAAGTAATGTGGGTCCTACTACCTACCTGAATGTTTTTTTTGTGAAACCTTAATGATGAATACAGGAAAACCATGTATGAATACGAGATGTAGCTTAATTTTTGAGTTTGGCTGATGTTTTTTAGCTAGTTAGATTTTCACCTTTTCAGGCTTTCTGAAGATAATTTGAGGGTTGATGAGAGGTGTAGCAAAATGCAAATATGTTTCTGTAGATAGTTTGTACATTTAAAAAAATTCTTGCTTTGCACGTTATTAAGCCTAAATAGCAGTTACAGTCTCTAAGGCTGATAAGGTGAGATAAGTGAGAGCATTTGGTGCACCCAGTACTAAAGGTAAGTACTAGAGGTGTAACTTGTGTACAATGTGTGGTTGTCCCCATTTAGAGTGCCCACAAAAAGTGCTGTTTGACAGGGAACTTCTGAGTATTGGCTCTCTGTATGTTCTGCTGCTGAAATGCAGGACATCTCAAAGAAAGACGCCAAAATTGTTTAAGGGAAGGGTAAGTTCAGGTCGAGAATAAAAGACTTTCAGGAGGAAAGGAGTTACAGAAACTGATTTTGTGTTTTAAAAAGGGGCTCTTTGATAACCCAGTTCCTTTCTTACGTACAGCTTTATGACCTATAGAAAGAACCTGATCTCTGGACAACCTAAGTGGAGAGCTTTCCTCCTGAGGACAGTTTCTCTGTCTAGAAATTTGAAATAGTCCCATCTGCTTCGTGGCATTTTGGTCCCATCAACCCTCCAGTTAGTCTCAGATTTTGTCACTTACAGTATAGATACATTACTTCAGTTTTGTTTTGATACCTCTTTTTGCTTAAAAGTCTGTTTTATTTACCAAAAAGCATTGCATTCTGATTTTGAGAGTTTTAATTCAGTTGGCAGATTTGTAAGATATAAACTTAAAGGCAAATCTATTAAACCTGAATATAGAATATGTTTAATAACGAGAATCATCTTATGTTTATGCAGGATTTCATCCAGGTCAGAAACTGGGATGTAGTTTTCTGAAATAGACATCTCCCAACCCTGCTTTGTATGTTGTTCATTCTGCTCTAAAAGTGATTCATTTTTACCAGTTATGTGAGAAATGAAATATTTCACGGACTTTTCCCCATCCTTATGTGATTGCAGGTTTATAGACAACAAAACATGGAGAAAAGCAGTTTCCCTAACAAAGATTAGTGCAGAACTGCTGAGAAGTCCGTATTCATTGTTATTCATTAGTTATCTGGAAGGTTCACCAGTGGGTCAAAAACCTAAAAAAGTAAAAAACTCAGATATAGGGAAGGTAATTTCTCGCCGCAAAGTATTATCAACTAAACTATAGAACTAAGGGAATGCTGCCTTCTGACTCTGAAACCCAGCCTGATTCTCTTCTGAAATTCATCCCTTGCTGCACTGATTTTTCACCTTGCTAGTTAGGTTAGGGTTTGCATTCACATCCCCTACTGAGAGCTGCTTCCTCCGTTTAAGCCAGTTACTTCCTGAGCCGAGGAAAGGGAATTGGGGCAACCTATTATCATAACTCGGCTAGAGTTACACTTGATGAAACATTCTTCTTTTCATTTGCACAAGAGTCCAAAATGCCTAAAATGTCCCCTTCAGTGAGATTTTAGAAAGAATTTTGCCATCTGCTTCCTGATTCCACATTTTATTTTGACAGTACATTTCTTAGGCTATATGTGGCAGTCAGGTTTAAAGGTCACTCTGCTTGTTTTAGTATGTTGGGTTTTTTCTCTGATTATTGACACTGAGGGGTTTTATTCTCGTGGTTTTTTGTTTTTTGTTTTTCCAGTTTGCTTTTTAACTAGAATTGCAGATAAATTACTAAGTGAGCCACTGCATAGATCAATATTTCCACCAATCCTTTTATTACTAGCATCATTTGGTACTGTGTCTGTAGTTCTTTTAAAAAGTGATTACTGGTGGGCTACAGACGCAAAAGTAGCTTTCTCATTTTTGAGGGGTGGGTTTGGCTCAGTGAGTGTCTAACCCTAGATCCCTGTAACTAGTCATGTGTATGAGAAAAGCCTTTTGGGGATGGTTGTATTTGTTTTCCCTGTGGCTATGTGTGTGAGGTGCATTTTAATCTGTATGTAGGTCTCCCAATTATTTTTGTCCTTAAATGTTTCTGTGATTTAGCAGTTCTCTAGATTTAGGAATTAAAACTTAACTTGTTTTTCTAATCCTCATCCTGTGGAATTTACAAATGGTCAGGCTTGGTTCCTGCTGCAGTTCCACAGAGCTTCCGAGTAAGGATAATGGGTAAGTACTCATCTCAAACCTTCACTTTTCCTGGAAGAAACCTGAAAAGCATGTATTGTTTAGGCGCTCAGTCATGTCTGGTTCTTGTGACCCCATGAACTGTAGCCCCCAGGCTCCTCTGTGCATGGGATTCTTCAGGCAAGAATACTGGAGTGGGTTGCCATTCCTTCTCCAGGAGACCTTCCCCACCCAGGGTTGGAACCCGTGTCTCCTGCAATGACAGGTGGATTCTTTACTTCTGAGCCACCAGGGAAGCCCAGAGCATGTATACCTACATTCTAAATTATGAGTTAAGTTTTCATTAGGGTATTTTCATGGCATTGACTGTTCAGTAAAATTAAGAGTTATTTTGTCTTCATGTAGGTCTTCTCAAAGCTCGTGGCTACCATACTTTCTTCTTTTTATGGCAGCACTATGGGAAGGAATGTGTCTGCAGAGCCCTGGGGAAAAGCCATAGGGAAAATAATTTCTGAATATTTGGCTGTCTAAGAGTGATCATAGACTCTTCCTTGGAGGTCTTAAAAAATTGGGTCAATCCTTCTCTGGAATGGCTTAAGGGTAAAGGAAAAGGAATGGATTAGCAGGCCGCTGAAAGTCCCCGAGAGCTCCAGAGGTTTGTATGTGGCCCATGTTCGTGACAGATGGAAGAGTAAGTTCAACAGATGTCACATCTGCTGTTCCCAGGCTATGCTCCCTTTAGTGTCGTGACCTTCTGTGAACACTGTCCTAAATAGCCTGCAAGAAGGGAGTGTGTTCAAACTTCTGGGAAACCTAAGTTGGGTGGCCCTTTACCTGCTGCTACGGTTTAAGATCCAGTAATCAAAAAATTGTACTTTTGTCAGAATCCCAAAACGAGGACTCAAAAAAGCACACTAGTTTCCAAATTCATTTTCAACCTTTGCATATTCTGAAGGATTTTAGTTAAGATGGCATTCCATAATGTTACCTTTAAGACTCCTTTTCCTAAAGGACCATGGGAGGAATAAAGAAGGAAGATTAGGCGGGTAGGGAGGGCCCTGGAGGAAATGAAGTCTGATTTGTTAAGAGAGGGGACCTGCAGAAGAGTGTAGCAAATCCATTCCTTTTGTTCTTTGCTTCTGCTTTAATCCTTCAAGCTCACAGGATAAGATTGCCAACTAATTGCTGGGAGCCCCCTATAAAAGAGGATTGGTCTAAATTGAAGAATAAATTTAAAGAGTGACTAAATTTTTTTTTTTAATTCCTCTTTTATTCGAGTCTTTTTTTTTTTTTTAACATATGATTATGTCTCCAAGAAGTGGTTGAATACCTTCTTGAGAGGTTTTCTTTAAAAGAGAAAGAAAGGGAAAAGAAAATGTTTGAAATTTCAAAGACTCTTTCCCCCCTCCACTGTAGGATTTATGTAAGTGTGTGATGAACTAAATTCATTAGGCTGTAGTTTAAGAAAAAAAAAAAAGACTAATGTGTTTTATGGTGGCATTTTTATACAATTTGCTCACTGGTGGAAGTATGATGATCATTTTAAAGTGCAATTTGATCTTTTAGGGGGAGACATTTAAATTAGCTCTGAGTATATGCACTATACCTAGGACAAATTATTGTGTTTTTACTCTAGTGCCAATCTCAATTGTGTCCTTGTTGAGTGCTTATTTTCAAATAGTACCAGATCCATCCAAAAACAGTATACTAAAAATTGTCATTAAAAACATCAAGTTTTAATAGCAAGTCATGGATACTTTTACTGCCTTTTATTTATTGCCAGGTGTATTTTATTAGAAGGAAAGGTAAATAAATGTGTTTTGCAGAAAATATGTAGTGCAAGTCAGCTTCAGTAGCAGTTATTATTTTTTAATTTGATGATGGAGCATTTACACATTTAGTTTATTAGTGAACTTCCCATAAAACTTTTAGGAACACAAGGGCAAAGCAGAGGTCATGAGTTTACCCAGGCTGGCCTTCTAGAGCACTGCTTTGGTGACATCAGACACCCGAAGGGAAGCCAAGACGCTTTCCTGCATCCTCACATACCAAGTGGCTTTGGCTCCACCTCCATCTGCGTATTTTATTCCCTTTGGAAAGAATCACAGATGAAATTTAGATCATCATCTGTGTGTTAGAAGTGATAAGGTCCACTTTCTGAGAAATATGGTTTCTATATATTATATATACTTTTGATCCAAATTTTAAATTTGTATTTCTTGTAAACAACTTTATCGAGATATGATTGACATACAAAAAGCGGTACATATTAAATGTATACAACTTGATGAGTTTGGAGAATGGTTTACATCTATGAAACTGTTAGCACCACAATCTGTGCCATGAACATATCCATCACCTCCAGAAGTTCCTTCCTGCCTCTTTATTATCTTTTTTTTTGATGATAACACTTAACATAAGATCTACCCTCTTAGCAGATTTTAAAGTACACAATAGTGTTAACTATGGGCACTATGCTGTACGGTAGATTACTGGGACTGCTGTATAATGGAAACGCTCTGGCTTCTTGAATGCAGATGTTTCAGGCCATCATCTGATAAATACTCATTTCTCTTAGTTGGCCATGATGTGTATGACCTTGTGTTTTCTATGGTGTACCCATAATTTGTGCAAGGGAGCCCCTGGGCACAAGGAGGTTCTGGTGAGGGAGAAGGCAGCACATAAAGTGCTTTCCTGTGCAAGAAATCATGATACACCAGCATCTGCTTTATTTGCATAGAGGTGTAAGAAGTTTACTATACTTTTCAAGCTATGATGACCTGCTCCTAACTTAGTTTTCACCAGAGGAACACTAAAGATTTTCTTAAAGCCAAATACCCTCCAAGCAGAGAGAGACTCTTACCACCTGAGGAGCCAAAAGGATCGGCGGGAAAGCATCTCTGGGCTCTTGTGAAGCAGGACCTGGAAAACCACTGCCAGGGGAGAAGTGCTCATGAGTCCACTTGCTCCCCACTTGCCAGCTGTGTGGTCTTAGGTCATTTGCTTGCCCTATTCAAGGTTCGGTTTCCTAGTCTGTGTTCCAGAATCTTTTCGCACAAGGCCACTTGAGTTCTAAACAAGATAATGTAGTTAAAGAGCCAGTCACCAGAAGACAGCTCTTTACAGCTCCCTAGCTAGCTACAGCACTGGATCCAAGGGCAGGACGTTAAAAGCCCAAACCTGTTGTTTAAACCTGGGCATTCATTTCCTTTTGAGGACACAGCTTTCATATATTCTGCCTTTCCTCATTCCTTCACTTTGTCAAGGCTGTCATTAGACCATCCCTGATAAATCAGACTGCTCTTTTCTGCCTAGACTCCTGCTGCCCAGATGAGAGTATGACTTACCCTTGCTTCTCTGGTAATACCATCATGTGTTTCTGTAGACCCTTATATTTATATCCATGTTCATTTGATCCTCACAGATTACTATAAAAGGGATCATTGCGCGTTCCTTACTGCCAAGCCACCAAAGTCTCCCTCCCCTTGGCAAACGATGTTTTCAACACTCGGTCACATCAAAACACTCTATAAATCCAATAAACTGATTCTCATTTCCTTTCCTGAGTTCTGTAGGCTGAAATTCTGGCCTCCTTTTTTCTTGGGCCATTTGTATTATGTGACAAGATTTGCCATACACTATCTTTGTGTGGATTTAAGTCTTCAAAGCATCCTTTGAACTCCTTATCCTTCGCCTTATTTCTTTCTGCACTTGCTTTAAATTCTTTGCTCCTTTCCCAGCTCTTCACTAGATCTTCTTTACCTGCCGCTCTGCACCTCCCCCTAACAAGGTTTCCAGTACTTTGTGGATCACTCTCTCTGGCTTTACCTTTGCCTGTCCCAAACCCTACAAGTCTCTTCTCTCCCACTGTAGTGAGGGCCATCTCCTTGCCTTCCTCCTCATCTTGCCTGAGCCATGGTGTCTAGTTACTCTGCCTTCTTCACCTTCCTGCTGAGCCCCACCCAACCAGATCACGTACTTTATTTTCTTTCCTGAATCCCACCAGTTAGCATCCCTGAATGTCCCCAGGTAGATGCTTCCAGGCAATCCACTCCCACCCCATATGCCTGCCTGTTTTCTCCTTTCCTGTCGGGCCTGGGGAACTTTGCACAGATGAGGCCTTTATGGGCTCACCTCCTCTCCATGCCCTTCTGTGTTAGTTTGGTCATTAAACCTAAGACATTGGGGTGTCCTCTGGTCACTGTTCCTCCCCTCTCTGCATGGGCACAGATGACTTACACATGCATCTCTGGAAGACGTGGTCCTGATGGAAAAGCTCCTGGCAGTTGCCTAGCCCTTATCCTCACAATCCTCTCGATGTTCCTGAACCATCTTCCAACAAATACTAGGATTCTGTGTTTTTATTTGGAATTATATCTTCTAAAAATATCTTTATTAAAAAATGAAATAAAATGACTGTTGAAATGTGTATGCAACCAATACACATTTGTGCTCTCATTTACACCTAAGTAGAATAAGGAAAAACTGAACCTATAAATGAATTTATTCGATAAAAGCAGTATTCTATCTGCTTTATAGATGGGATCTCAATAAGATTTTGTTTACAAAAATGTTACATAGCTTAAAAAAAGGGGGGGCTTGTAAACCACTGCACACCCTACACTGGCCCCCTGCAGCAAATCATCTCTCACTGTGCCTGAAACTATTAGACCATCCTACATTTCCCCACCTTGATCTTACAGGGCTTCAGAAGATACACTGATTTTGCAAAAATAACCAACAAATTGAAAATTCAACTCTAATCCCACTACCCCCTAAAGGCAACTGTTTGGTTTCGGTTTTTGTTTTCCAGCCTTGTTTTTGTGGCTTTGTCATTTTCACATAGTGTAGTACTAGCCACCAGGATAGTCTGGTGAGATGAGGTCTCTTATTAAGCCATTCTGCTTGTTAGCAATTAAAAAAATTTTTTTTCTTTTTTTACAGTCTTGCTGCAGTGGAGATTATCTTGCCTCTTCCTGCTTTTCAGCTAGTTCTGATGAATCATAAAACGTAATATCTTTAAAGCCAACTTCTAATGCCTCTTCTTTCCATTGTTTCATTCCTAAGGAGACTGACTAGGATTTTGCAACAATTATAACAAAGACTTCCCATAATCTTAGTCTTTCACTCATAGTGTGACCAAAACATTTCCAGTTCTTTGTTCACCCAATATTCACATCCAACTCCTTGGCCCTAAGGATAGAACCTACTGTAAGACTGCTATGTTACAGATGCCTATCATAGATACATAGTCATGGGTACTATTTATGGAGCATTTACCATGTGCTAAGTACCCTACTTCATTCTTTATACACATCACCTCATTTAATCATCCCAAATCTTTGAGGTGGGTAGTACTATTATCCTCATTTTATACTTTAAAAAACAGAGGTCTTTTTTAACCGGGGAGGTTAACAGACTTCCACCTTAGAGCTCCAAAGCAGTGAGGCTGAGGTTGATTGGGCTGGTGTTGCTAAGAGTGTGAACTGCTGACAAAGATGAAGCCCCTGTCCTGGGAGTGCACCTGCCCCATTCCCTCTTTTTATTCTCTTGCCCTTTCATGATCTACACTTACTGTTCCATTGCCCCCAGGCTCCCAGCCAAGCCAACTCCCCTTTGCTGGAGTGGGAGTGGATTCTGGCCTGAAGGTACAGAGCATCTGCCTCCGTAACAGTGGCTGACCTTAACCTCAGGCTCCCCATCTCATTTCCCAGGAGTCTGTAATCCCCCCTCTAAGCCATGAGGCAGACCTGACCAATGACGTGGGTCTTTCTAGTTACTACTCAAGTGAAGTGATTCCTGCAGGCTCTTAGAGCTAATGCCAGGCAGAGACAGGACAAGCCCTTCACTCTGTCTCAGATTACACAGAAGGACATCTTAAGACAGTATTTCAATACTAATTTCTTCTTAATAGTTTACATTTATTCAGCACTTTGTGTATCTAAGTGCTGTTATAGTACTTTTCATGCATAATAATCTTTTAATCCTACAATAATTCAGTAGTAAAAGTTCTATTATCCTCATCTTATGCTGAAGGAGGTGGCTCAGAGAAGTTGAATAACTTAGGTAATGTCACACATCACACAAAGCAAGGATCCAAACCTAGGCACTCTTTTTTTTGGCTTACAAGTTTTGTTTTTGTTCTGGTTTGTTGAAGTATAGTTGGTTTACAGTGTTGTATTAGTTTCAAGTGTACAGCAAAGTGATTCAGTTTTATATATATATTCTACATATGTATAACATATATATTACATATATATTCTTTTTCAAATTCTTTTCCCTTATGCTGCTGCTGCTAAGTCACTTCAGTCGTGTCCGACTCTGTGTGACCCCATAGACGGCAGCCCACCAGGCTCCCCCGTCCCTGGGATTCTCCAGGCAAGAACACTGGAGTGGGTTGCCATTTCCTTCTCCAATGCATGAAAGAGAAAAGTGAAAGTGAAGTTGCTCAGCCTGTCCGACTGTTAGCGACCCCATGGACTGCAGCCCACTAGGCTACTCCGTCCATTGGATTTTCCAGGCAAGAGTACTGGGGTGGGGTGCCATTGCCTTCCCCGCTTTTCCCTTATAGGTTACTACAAAATATTGAGTGTAGTTCCATGTGCTATATACATAGGTCCTCGGTGTTTATCTATTTTATATATAGTAGTATGTATATGCAGAGAAGGCAATGGCACCCCACTCCAGTACTCTTGCCTGGAAAATCCCATGGATGGAGGAGCCTGGTAGGCTACAGTCCATGGGTCCGTTGAGTCGAACGCGACTGAGTGACTTCATTTTCACTTTTCACTTTCATGCATTGGAGAAGGAAATGGCAACCCACTGCAGTGTTCTTGCCTGGAGAATCCCAGGGACAGAGGAGCTTGATGGGCTGCCGTCTATGGGGTCGCACAGAGTTGGACACGACTGATGCGACTTAGCAGCAGCAGCAGCAGTGTGTATATGTTGATCCCAAATTCCTAATTTATCCCTTCCTCCCCTCTTCCCCCTTTGGTAACCATAAATTCATTTATTATGTTTTGAGTGTATTTCTGTTTTTTAAATAAGTTCATTTGTATCATTTTTTTTAATTTAGATTCCACATCAAACCCAGCCTCTCTTGGCCACTAATCAATACATCTTCAACCTCCTCTGCTTCGTTTTTTCTGAAAGTAATCCATGTTGATTATGGAAACATTTCCAATCTGATTTTGTAAAATTTGCCTTCTGTCATTAATACTAAATCTGAGGTACATTTTTAGCTTCTTAAAATGCCACTAATTCAAATGTGTGCAGGTGTGAACCTTCATGGGAAGAGCAGATACTCTTTGGACTGCTAAGGATAATCCTGTTTTCATGTCAGAGAAGGGTGTTTGAAGCTGCCCAACTGATATATATATTGAGCTATTTGTGAGAAATTGTAGTTCATGGAATCATGAAGAGTCAGACACAACTTAATGACTGAACAACAACAAATGTCTTCATTTAGATTTGAGAACTGATTACTGAAAACAAATTATATCAACAAGTCTTCTGTTATTAGCCTCATTCTTTTACATTGAACTTTATTTTTTTATACTGATATTTAGGTTAAAATCTGTTGCAAACTTGAAACAATCCATAATATTTTATTTTCCTTTAACAGACTTTTCCAAGAGCTTTATAAATACTCTAACCAATGCTTATCAAACTGTAACTGGCATACGCATTGCCTGGGGATCTTGTTAAAGTGCAGATTCTGACTTAGAAGTTTGGGTCTGAGGCTCAAGCTTCTGCATTTATAACAAGCTCCCAGATGATGCCCAAACTACCCATCCAGAAGAACCCTACTTTGAGGAGTGAGGCTCTTATCGTCTTAATATTCAAGAAATAAATTCAAACTCAGAATGTGAATTTACAAGCTTTTTTTTTTGCTAAATAAACCAAAATTCAAACAGCTGTGAGAAACAGCTGCTGTCCTTTAGCTCCATAGCATCTGACTTTCTTGGAATTTCTCTGGGCTTAACCTTGACTCCTTTTTTGATTGATATTAGGGCACTTAGGGAAACTCACCAGCTTCCCACTCCTTGCTTCTTTGTTGAGATAAGCCAGTCATGTCTTACCCCCTGGTGTGATGTGGGTAAGTCATGGCTTGAACTAGCTCATCATATGTCCTGCTTGAAGGATCTGCAGTGAATTTTCTAGAAAACATTTTCTCAATCTCAGTTGTTCAGAGATGGCTGTGAGAGGGGCAGGGGGCAGAGAAAGATTTGGAGCCCTAGGATTGAAGATCAGCTTGGTCCTCCCTGTGTGCACTTGTCTGATAAAGAGCAGGAAAAGCTTTGCCTCTCTCCCACCCCCACTCCGCCTACTCCGAGCCTTGGCCATGTCCAGAATGGACTCCGGATGGCAGTTGCAGATGCTCAGAGCACAAAGGATTTCTTGTTTGCACAGGGGTCTATCAATGTTTAAATAGAACTGGCGGAAGCACAGGCACACCATATCAGCAGCTTATCAGGGCCCCTGGTTTTCCATGTACATTTGCTGGTCTCTTGAGTTTACCCAGTTCCATTAGCACCAAGTTAAAAATTGCAAGGCCAGGCTGTACTGCATTGAGATAGGGTGGGGAGAACAAGCCAGTTACTGAGTGTAGAGGGGTGTGTAGGTCCTTGAGATCTTATTTGCATTCTGCCCATGCAGAGAGTAAACCTGTGGTAGCCTTTGTGTTAAGAGGCAGTCAGAGAGAACCAAAATCCAGTTTAGGAATGCATCCAGAAAATGGGATTGTTGCAGGAAGGTGGACCCCTTCCAGGGCCCGTAACTGGGGTCTTGTCTAATACTCGGAAATGAACTGGCCGAGGAGACACATGTGCTGACAAAGCAAGAGATTTTATTGGGAAAGGGCACCCGGGTGGAGAGCAGTATTTGTTCAGAGATGGCTGTGAGAGGGGCAGGGGGCAGAGAAAGATTTGGAGCCCTAGGATTGAAGATCAGCTTGGTCCTCCCTGTGTGCACTTGTCTGATAAAGAGCAGGAAAAGCTTTGCCTCTCTCCCACCCCCACTCCGCCTACTCCGAGCCTTGGCCATGTCCAGAATGGACTCCGGATGGCAGTTGCAGATGCTCAGAGCACAAAGGATTTCTTGTTTGCACAGGGGTCTATCAATGTTTAAATAGAACTGGCGGAAGCACAGGCACACCATATCAGCAGCTTATCAGGGCCCCTGGTTTTCCATGTACATTTGCTGGTCTCTTGAGTTTACCCAGTTCCATTAGCACCAAGTTAAAAATTGCAAGGCCAGGCTGTACTGCATTGAGATAGGGTGGGGAGAACAAGCCAGTTACTGAGTGTAGAGGGGTGTGTAGGTCCTTGAGATCTTATTTGCATTCTGCCCATGCAGAGAGTAAACCTGTGGTAGCCTTTGTGTTAAGAGGCAGTCAGAGAGAACCAAAATCCAGTTTAGGAATGCATCCAGAAAATGGGATTGTTGCAGGAAGGTGGACCCCTTCCAGGGCCCGTAACTGGGGTCTTGTCTAATACTCGGAAATGAACTGGCCGAGGAGACACATGTGCTGACAAAGCAAGAGATTTTATTGGGAAAGGGCACCCGGGTGGAGAGCAGTAGGGTAAAGGAACCCAAGAGAACCACTCTCCCGCGTGGACCGCAGTCTCGGGTTTTATGGTGATGGGATTAGTTTCCAGGTGGTCTTTGGCCAATCATTCTAATTCAGAGTCTTTCCTGGTGGCACACGCATCGCTCAGCCAAGATGGATGCTAGCGAGAGGGATTCTGGGAAGTGGACGGACACACAGTGTCTCCTTTAGACCTTTCCCAAACTCTTCCGGTTGCTGGTGGCTTATTAGTTCCGTATTCCTTATCAGGATCTCCTGTCATAAAACAACTCATGCAAATGGTTACTATGGTGCCTGGCCAGGGTGGATGGTTTCAGTGTGCTTCCCCTAACAGGATGATGCCAGGCCTCCCTGGGGCAGAAGTAGTGGTGGTAGCTCTTGTAATCCAGCTCTCCATCTTAGCTGATCAGGTCTGCAGTCAGCTCAGGAAATGGCTAAAGGAGGTGTCAGCCGTGACTACCTTAGAATTTATGCAGTTTGGGCATTTGCATGTGTGTCTGCATGCATATTTCTCTGGGAGCAGATCCATGACCCAAAGGGCTAAATGTTCCTGTACTATTTGTGTTGCATCTTCCTGGAAGGAACTCTTCAGGACAGATTGATGAGTAGCCTGCTTTAGCAATGAGTACTTTACATTTATATTCCTTACTCCTACTTTTGAAGTTCTTTCTATATGCCATGTGCTATGCCAAAGACTTTACTAATATTACCTCATTTAATGCTCAGAACAATCTAATGAGAAAGGAATGTTCATTTCTGTTTTACAGATGAAGAAACTGTTGCTTAACGAGCTTAAAGAGTTGCAATTAGTCCAAGGTCACAGAGCTAACCTAACGATAGAGCTAGCATCTGAACCTTGGGTTTCTGATTCCATAGCTCTTAGCATCATGGAAAGCTGTTTCTAGTCTGAGCTTTTCATATACTTTGGTTAATTTGTCAGCTGGCACAGAATGGTCCCAAACTTTAGTCATTTAAAAATCAGCTTCATGGGATTTTTGTCTTATTTCTATATCACCTATATTATTAAATTAGTATTTAGTTTAATTTTTTAATTATTACTCACTTTGTTATCACTTAGCCTCATCCTAAGCAACATTCATGAAATAACCATTGATGTACTAATTTCATTTTTCTCAAATTCACACTAAAATACATAACCATTAAAATGAAACATGTTATGCCCCACCTAACGTCACTTAAGGTACACTTAGGGTATGGGTCCTACACTTGAAACAATCCTGATGTAAGATGTTAAAGCTGTGTGTCTCTGTTGCTGCAGAATTGCTAAACTAAACTAGCCTTTCCACTAAACTAAACTTTCCACTGAACTAAAATAGCCTTTCCACTCCCACCCCAGGCAGCCTTTCCCGCCCAGGCCCACCTCTTGGAGCATGGTGCTGGGAGCCTCAGAAATGGCTGGGTTGACTCCAGGGAAGAGGCTCTTCTGTGTCTTTCAGGGCCTGTTTTCATTGCTCTAATGAGGCAGTGGTGCCAAGAAAAAGCATATTATACTTAGCTTGCCTTGAGGGGGTTGCAAGATTCCAGAGACTGAGGCAAGAATCTGTACTCAATGCTGTGTGCTCCTGCTGAAAGGTAACTGTTGGGGTCCTGGGGATTATGGAAGAAACAGCCTTGCCAGGGGCAGAATTTGGGTGGTAAGGCGTCCCAGCCTCCGATGAAAGAGGCTTCTAACCAAACTCCATTTGTTCCCATTTCCATTCTAACCAAATGTCCCTCCCCAAATTCCAACCCTCTGGGCCGTAAATTAAAGGGAATTTTGCAGACCTATTTCTGATATTCTGTGCGCATTTGACCTACAATGTTGTGTCTTTAATACAAGCAGCTAAAGAGTAATTCTTCATTTCCTGACTTGACTGTTGTGCCAAAAGTGTGCTAAGACCCTCAGTAATGGAGCATCCCCATTTCCGTCCCCCGCCTCCCTCCAATAAAGTTGCAGTTTATGTGTTAAACTTCCCGGTCTTGGATTTTTAGCAACTTTGTCATTTGGCAATCCCTTCAACGGGCAAGTAAAACAAAAGAGGGTCTGCAGGAGGAGCTAAAAAGCCTCTTGATGAAAGTGAAGGAGGAGAGCGAAAAAGTTGGCTTAAAGCTCAACATTCAGAAAACGAAAATCATGGCATCCGGTCCCATCACTTCATGGGAAATAGATGGGGAAACAGTGGAAACAGTGTCAGACTTTATTTTTTTGGGCTCCAAAATCACTGCAGATGGCGACTGCAGCCATGAAATTAAAAGACGCTTACTCCTTGGAAGAAAAGTTATGACGAACCTGGATAGTATATTCAAAAGCAGAGACATTACTTTGCCGACTAAGGTCCGCCTAGTCAAGGCTATGGTTTTTCCTGTGGTCATGTATGGATGTGAAAGTTGGACTGTGAAGAAAGCTGAGCGCCGAAGAATCGATGCTTTTGAACTATGGTGTTGGAGAAGACTCTTGAGAGTCCCTCGGACTGCAAGGAGATCCAACCAGTCCATTCTGAAGATCAACCCTGGGATTTCTTTGGAAGGAATGATGCTGAAGCTGAAACTCCAGTACTTTGGCCACCTCATTTGAAGAGTTGACTCACTGGAAAAGACTCTGATGCTGGGAGGGATTGGGGGCAGGAGGAGAAGGGGACGACCGAGGATGAGATGGCTGGATGGCATCACGGACTCGATGGAAGTGACTCTGAGTGAACTCCGGGAGATGGTGATGGATAGGGAGGCCTGGCGTGCTGCAATTCATGGGGTCGCAAAAGAGTCGGACACGACTGAGCGACTGAACTGAACTGAAGTGAAGTGGGTAGAGAGTGGTGGGTTCTGGGAGTCTTATCTTCTTTCACCGGCCTGGAGAAGTCATAGCGGGAAGGATTCTTTTTAGGGACCAGTTGGTTCCGGTCTCTCCGACTAGAGACACCCGTACCGGAAGTGACGTTGGTCTCTGCGCCACAGGTGATGTGGTACCTTCCAGACGGTTACAGCCTGACCAGGGTCAGACAGGCTGTTAATATTTCAGTGTCGAGATGTGAAAACGAACCTGCAAGAAAACGAAGAAAAAAGAAGTCTGCTTTTGGACTGGGCCTGGGCGTTTCGCATCCTGACTTCATCCTTGTAGTTCAGCAGTGGCTGACTCAGGGTTCCTCTCTGGAAGCTGCCATAGCTCCAGTTCCGCAAACAAAATTCTAGCTCTCCAGGGGTACAGTTCCTCTGCTGACTGTGCCCCAAAATGGCACGGCCTGACCAAGGAGTCCCAGGTACAGAGATTTTAAAAATGCCTCTCACTGGTCTCCATCTTCCACCGCCGCCCTCCTCTCCGCAGGAGCCCGTGGCTGGAGTTTACAGGAACACCAGGCGCACATGGAGCGCTGCCAGTCACAGGAGATTCCGAGGGAGATAAAAAGCACATCTTTGACCACCTCTTTACCAAACAGACCTGAGATGTGTAATTAAAGGCCCAGGACTCTGCTGGAAATAGGTTTAAACTTGAGGTAATCCCTTCTGGCACTTCCTCTTCCTAATAACCATCAACAAAAATCAAACAAATCCACCTGGCTCCAGCCAGTAAGTCTGTAACCAGTAAAGGTCACGGGAGGAGCGATAAGAGAAGAAAGCGGCCACAAACAGCGTTACTGGAAACACATGTCGGGACGTGTTAGAAAGTGACTCCTGCCAGCACCATCCTGGCCCTGAGATGGGCCAGCTCTGCTGTCGAGAAACTCATTCTCTGCCCCTGGGAAGGAACGCCAGTGATACGCTGGAGGGGAAGGCATGTTTGGGGAGCTCCGCCCAGGCTTCGTCTCCTCTCTGTAAGATGTGACTCAGCCACAGAGACTAGAGGTGAGGCAATTTTAAACGTTCTTTTGAAGTTAATTTCCTCCTCTTACCAAAAGTAATGCATGACCGTTATTAAAAATACTGTTGATAAGCAAAAAGAGGAAGAAAATTATTTCCCCCAATTCCACCACACAGTGACTGCCCTGAGAACATTTTGGTTCATCTTTTTTCCAGTATATTTTTGGTTCTTTCATATGTATCTAGATGTGGGCTGCATAAACACACAGGCATGGGAAAGATTTTTGAACAACTTTCAACCTGCTTGACTCTGCAGGTTGAACTCTTTTTAGCCTGCTTTTAGTTTTAGCCTATCCTGAGCATCTCTTTTCATTGCCTGGTGTAATATCATTTAAATGTGGGTCATATTCCGTCACCTGATTGTTTCATAATTTACTTTAATCATCTCCTGTTATTGAATATTTAGATTGTGTCCCAATTCCCATCCCTCCTCCCCAACTCAGGCAATGTGGAAACGTCCCAAATATTGGGATTTGGGCTGAAAGGGCAAGGGGTTGGCTGGTTTGAATGTGCCCAGCTGAGCTCAGCATCTGCTACCTCTGCTTTGAAGGGAAAGAGACTGGTTTCTCAGAGAGAGCTGGACCTTCACTGGGTGGACTGTGCCCAAGGCACCTTGAAGAAAACACAGGGTGACCCTGCAGGAGGAGCTCAAGGGCCAAGCAGGCTCTCCCCTGTGCAGGGAGGCGTTCGCTGTGGAAAGTGATGATGTGGCTTGTAGGGCGAGGGTTTGCCAAGGGCAGTGAAATGGAGAAGTTTGAGAGCTTTAGAGAACAGGAGGAGTCTTCTCTTCCTACAGTCCCTTCCTAGAGTCTGTTCTAGACTGGGGGTTGTGATGCTAAAATAGCATCCCCTGGGACACTGGAGAACTTGGCCCTCAAGGTCATGCAGACCACCTGCCTACTTGTCGCCCACACATATTCCCTATGTGTCACCTCGGCAGCATGGGATTGCAAGTAGGGAAAACTGCCAAGTCAGGACAAGAGCAGAATGAAACTGGTAGTGAACCATGTATGGAGCCTGAGGCCTGTTAGCATCTCTAGTTTCCAGGAGAGGAACCTCAGGCAGAGAAATGTTGAGTTGCTTGCCCAAACCATAGATCAGGGAAAGTGGAGCTGAAGTTCCAGCCCTGGTCAGAAGCCAGAACTTGCCCCAAACCATCATGCAGCACATTAGGAAGCCTTCTGGCTAGGAGGGTTTAGAGACAGAACAATTATAGTTAACAGGGCAAAATGAAGTTGTGAAAAGTGCCCTTGTTCAGTGGTATTTAAACAATTAACTTTGCAAAAAAACTGGTGTTGGGAGCAGGGCAGGGTGGGGTTAGGTCCTGGAAGCAGCCTTGTCAGAACGGTATTATATGAATTTGTCACAACAGGAAGTAGGACTAATGAGGCTTCACTGAGTGTTGGCATCTTGGGCTAGGATGCAGCTTCAAGTGTTTACTATTTTGAACTGAATCTCTTAGTTCGAATATCTTTGAGTATAAATACATAACGTCAGAATTGTTCCATCTCAAATTTGAGCATGTGTTTCAAAAAGTTGGAGTATGACTTTAAATACCAACAAGGACAGAATTCCAGATTTGTGCTTTTCCAGCTTTTCTTCTGCCTTGAAATTTGGCCAGTAACACTAATGATTTTGACGTGATGGACCAACATGAAAAAATGCTTTGGAAGGCAAGACTGTACTTGGCAGTATGTGTGTACTGTAGGATCTAGAAACTGTGTCAGTGAATAGCCTATGGTGAGGAAAACAGGAATCGTTACAGCCACGTGGGAGCCTGGAGACTGTGTGTTTTCAGTGCCATACTGGGAAGGAGGGAGGAAAATGTGGCACTGAATGAAATGCCAGCCTACAGTGGCATGGACGTGGAGGGAGGGAGGTTTTCTTGGGAGAAGGTGTTGTTGCTGAGATTTTCACTTGCCCACCCACCGCCTCCAACAGAAAGCCAGTGGCTCCAGGTCTGGGAGGGGTTATTTGCCTGCTTAGGGGCACTTGGGGAGCCCGTGTCCTTGGAGCCTGAGCACCGAGAAGCTGTATGTCACTCTTCTCCCACCAGATCCCAGAGAACGTGCTGAGGTGGGCAGACCTGACCCAGGAAGTGGTCTTAACAGCGTTGCTCTGCACACAAACAGGGCTTTCTCCCAATTGGGGTGGGAGTGGGGGCTTCTATTGCTCTCTCTGCCCCCTTTCCCGGGTCTCTGGGCTGGATGGGAGGTAGCTGATCCCATCTGCCTGGTGAGTTCGCATCCCTCAGGGAGAATTGGATGGCCTAGCAGCCAGGGGCTGGGGAAAATGGGGCCCAGCACTGAAAAGGTACCCACCTACTTAAGGACAGAACAGTCCCCAAAGGTTAGCGCCTGGGGTTGACCTTCAATCAGAAAGGATTTCTGCAAGGTCTTTAGCATCTGTGTGCGGCTCTGGCAGAAGTGGCAGCACCCACCTCCATCTGGGGAGAAAATCCAGGGAACCTGGCTCCTTGGAGGGATTCTGGAGTGATTGGGATGGGGGGACTAAGACCCAAGCAGGACAGATAAGGTGGGGAATTGGGACCATCTCTGCACATCTGTCACACTCTTTCCCATCACATTCAGTATTGCCCACACCTGCCAGGATTGCAGGTGTTAAATGTATAGAGATAAGACAAGATCCTGAGCTTAAGGAGCCCATAGCCATCAACTGCTGAGATAAAGATCCTCTAAATACTTCATCACATGCACGGTAGCAAGAGGAACCAAGTGCAAAAGCTGGTGTTGGGGAAGGAGCCTTGCAATGAGATTGGTTACTCCTTCACGTTTCTCAGTGTTGTCTCCACAAAGGGATTTAAGTGCCTTTAAGACAGAGGCCAGGTTTCTGCCTCTGAGCCTTGCAAGAGCCTAACCCAGTTTAGAGTTCCTGGTAAGTGTGGGGTCAGTGCTTCTAAACTGACCAACCTGCCTTGAGCCCCGTAGCAGGAGTTGGGGTGGGGTTGATATACTTAGAGATGACAGCCCCGCAGTCTTTTTAGGGGAGAGGCAGATTAGCTTCCACATCTGGTGAACTCAGGCTCTGCTTTCTGAAATGCTTGTTTAAAGTCTATTGCACATCAGCTGAGCTGCCCTGGGCAAGTTACTTAACAGTCTCTGAGACTGTTTCCCTCTCTGTGCGTGGAGAACGATGCTGACCTCACAGAATCAGTGCCCAGCAGTGGTGGACACTCCAGGCAGGGCTTCTCTGGCCTCCAGCTCTGAATCTCTTTCTCTTCTTTCATCAGGCACTGGGTCTGTCTAGAACTGCCCTTCTCCCCTCTACTCTGAGCCGGATTCTGTGGAGGTCCAGAAAGGGATTCATCCTGGAAGTTTGCTTTTAATGAAAAGAGGAGGATATTAAAAAAAAAATTGCTTCGCCCTCCTGTTGGCTTTTTGAAAGATGAGAGGTCTAACTAGGAGTAAAGACCAGGGGACAGTGGGAGTTTGCTGCCAGCAAACAATTTGTGAGGTGAGCCCTGGGGCCCATATTGAATGCTGACTAGTTCCCCCCAAACCTGTGCGTCCATTGACCATCCCTGCCTGAACCAGCTATGTCATTGGTGTTGCAAAAGGTGATTTATTTCCTGATTTATTTTTTTTTGTTCCTTCTACATTTATTACCTAGACTCTGTAAAAAAAAAAAAAGCTCTCCCTCATTGCGTGGGACTATCTGATTACCGTGAAATACAATGCCTTCTGAAAAGATGGGGTAAATGCTAGATTCTTTGCTTTTCATGACCAGTTTTCAAAGTAAGGAGTTGAGGATATCTTTGGAGCTGAAGACTGAGTGTGATGAAAGGTCAGCATTTTCTCTTCCTTCATTTTCTCCATGTTCACCTGTAATCCCTCAAGTTTTCAGAAATGGGCTAGAAGTACCTCATGGGGCTGAGAGCCCTTCCTCAGCAGTGTACCCACCTCAGCAGTGGACCCACTACTCAGAATTTTCTCCTTCCAGGCGAGGTCCTTGGGTGGGGTCCGGGGAGGGGAGGCTTCATTCCTGGGTCCTGTGTTTGTTCTATTTTTGGAATGAGCTGGAGAGCCTTTGGAGGGAGCGTAGTGTCATTATTTCTCATCCTGAATCTCTTCTTGTGGGAGATCATAGATTTCATCAACCTCTTCCTGAATGTTCAGATGTTTCCAGCCTTTATTTTTGCCCCTTCAAACGATTAACAGTGGGCTCAATGGATATCTATCCATCATTCACCTAATATTTATGGAGTATGTCCTGTGGGCTTCATCCCAGGGCTAACTCCAGAGGAGGTGCCCCTTAAGGAATTCACCATCCGGTTTGGGGGAAAGACACATATACATTGGAAGTGGAGTAGCAAACAGTGTCAGCCCAAATAGACTTGTAGCAATAAGCACCAGTGGACTGTCTGGCTCAATAGCAATTATTTATTGAACACTTCTCCTGTACTAGGCACTTGCCTTTAAAATCCCTGGAGGGTAGGTAGACATTATCATCCTATATTTCAGTGAGGAAACAGGAGCTCAGAGAAGTTACATAATTTACCGAGGGCTTCACAGCACTTAAATCCAGGAGCTCAGCTCTAGCTGAAAGTCCATGCTCCACTCATCACATCATGGTGTTCTGTTTCCAGCAGTTAAAAGAAGCAGGAATTTAGAGAAGGTAGGAGACTAACTACAGCTATTAACCATAAGGTGTTTGCTACTTTGGAAATTAAAATTTTTCCTTTCTACATGTGATTGTCAAAATAATATTGTGCTAGCAGTGTATTAAATATACTATAATAGTAAAGAAAATATTTATAGGAAAAAAATATGTTCATAATCTCACCACTTGAATCTAATAAGTGCTTCCAGTCTTTGTTCCTGGGTATTCATACATGATGTTAATCATAGTATCTATATTATTTCATTTTTTTGCTTGGCTTTATATGCATTATAAACATTTCTATGAAGTCTTTATGATTTTAAAGACTGCATAATATTTCATGGAAGAGATGGAGCATCATTTACTTAGCCAATCTACTCTTTGGGGAATCTAGACACTTTTTAATTTTTGTTATCTGATAAAGTCCAAAAGAGGATCTCTGTGCAGTTTTCCTTTTATCATTTTTATGATGTATTTCCTCAGTGAATTCCCAGGAGTTGGTTACCTGGTTCACAGATCTAAGCATTTTGTTGAATCGCTCTTATACACCATTCTTTGCTACTAGCAAAGGAGGGGGTGCCGTTTCTTCTGCAGCCTGATCAGCCCTAGGGAGGCTTTTGTGGTTTCCTCTCTGTTGATTTGAAAGGTGTATCATGGTCGTTAGACATTTTAATGTATATAAATACGTTAAATACATTGGATACTTGCCCACCATTTGTTCACTATTTTGTATTTCTTTTTTATAAGCTGTCTGTTCCTAAGCTTTTTTCATCATTTTTGGGGGCCTTTGTCATAGTTTTACATTTTGTATGAGAGGTTTTACATGAGATGTTTACACAGATGAGTCAGGTTCGGACAGGATGTAGATGGTGCATTCAGCTGGATAGTTTGTAAAGGGTATAACAAAGGATCAGTTTTCTTAAAGACATGGAAATACCAGACCACTTGACCTGCCTCCTGAGAAATCTGTATGCAGGTCAAGAAGCAGCAGTTAGAACTGGACATGGAACGACTGTTTCCAAATCAGGAAAGGAGTACATCAAGGCTGTATATTATCACCTTGCTTATTTAAGTTATATGCAGAGTACATCATGAGAAATGCTGGGCTGGATGAAGCACAAGCTGGAATCAAGATTTCCAGGAGAAATATCAATAACCTCAGATACTTAGATGACACCACCCTTATGGCAGAAAGCGAAGAAGAACTAAAGAGCCTCTTAATGAATGTGAATGAGGAGAGTGAAAAAGTTGGCTTAAAACTCATCATTCAGAAACCTAAGATCATGGCATCTGGTCCCATCACTTCATGGCAAATAGATGGGGAAACAGTGGAAACAATGACAGACTTTATTTTGGGGGGCTCCAGAATCACTGCAGATGCTGATTGCAGCCATGAAATTAAAAGGCACTTGCTCCTTGGAAGAAAAGTTATGACCAACCTAGACAGCATATTGAAAAGCAGAGACATTGTTTTGCTAAGAAAGGTCCATCTAGTCAAAGCTATGGTTTTAGCAGTAGTCATGTATGGATGTGAGAGATGGACTATAAAGAAACCTGAGTGCCAAAGAATTGATGCTTTAGAACTGTGGTCTTGGAGAAGACTCTTGAGAGTCTCTTGGACTGCAAAGAGATCCA
Organism: Oreotragus oreotragus; assembly: GCA_006410675.1. Lineage (NCBI taxonomy): Eukaryota > Metazoa > Chordata > Mammalia > Artiodactyla > Bovidae > Oreotragus > Oreotragus oreotragus. The sequence continues at coordinate 162,072 of SJYX01008089.1, read as the reverse complement.
ACCAGCCCATCCTAAAGAAAATCAGTCCTGAATAGTCATTGGAAGGACTGATGCTCTGTATGGATGTGAGAGATGGACTATAAAGAAACCTGAGTGCCAAAGAATTGATGCTTTAGAACTGTGGTCTTGGAGAAGACTCTTGAGAGTCTCTTGGACTGCAAAGAGATCCAACCAGCCCATCCTAAAGAAAATCAGTCCTGAATAGTCATTGGAAGGACTGATGCTCAAGCTGAAGCTCCAATACTTTGGCCACCTGATGTGAAGAACTGACTCATTGAAAAAGACCCTGATGCTGGGAAAGACTGAAAGTGGGAGGAGAAGGGGATGACAGAGGATGAGATGGTTGGATGGCATCACCGACTCAGTGGACATGAGTTTGAGTAAATTCCGGGGGTTGGTGATGGACAGGGAGGCCTGGTGTGCTGCAGTCCATGGGATCGCAGAGTCAGACATGACTGGGGGACTGAACTGAATTGAACTGAGTTTTTAACAGTGTGAGCTGGGTTTGAGGAACAAACAAAGATACAGTGTCAGCCTTCCCAAGCACTCTGGCACCTCAAGGAGCAAAGAGGGAACAGGTACCAGGCCCCAATAAGAGTGGTATATGCAGGGGATCACTGCCAAGAGCTGTGGCTTTGAGGGAGGGTCCGGCCAGTTCAAGAGGACTCTACAGGGAAGAAGCCTGGAAAATAAATCCCTCATCCCCGCTCCACTCTCCTCTCCTGCTGGTGACCTGAGCTCAGATCCCTGAGCCCTTTCATCTGTGTTTCCCAAATTGTGAGATGACTTCAAGAGATACACAGATAAAGATTTTTAAAATTTAGTAGTCATGTGTTTAAATATATACACACACACATTAAATGCTTGTATCTTATCCATGTAAAAGCATATTTATAAAATATTATTTCATAGATGTTTATGTTTGGTATAAGACTAAACTGTATTTAAGTTTAAAAATGGACCTGCTTTGGTGGACTGCGTAGAATATAAGAGTACAGCTGCTGCAGGGGTGTGGCAAAACTGACTGAATGTGGGGAAACAGGCTCCCCTCCAGGGACCCTCCAACAGCATCTGATTCTTTGATTTTCAGTTTCACACACACTCGTATCTGAGGTGACTATCTTGGAAGGTCAAGGATTCTTGGTCACCGGTGGTCATTGTTCCTGATGTCCCCACATGACAGAGGGGATGCAGGAATACAAGGGAAAGGTTGCTGAGTTGCCACCCCAGAGTTTCCCTCACCTAATAGGGGAGCTAGAAGGGGTGCCCTGTGTCTGCTTGGGCTCATCAAGGTGGGCTGCCCTGAGCCCCCTGGGTCCTGACACTGAACCCTGGGCTGCAGTGAGCTCCCACAGTAGAGCCAGGGGGATAGAGAAAAGAGGAGCCAGAAGCTAGGCCCATATTTTGCTCAGGTGGAGGGCAGTTAAGTACCACTCCCTTATTCCAACTCCCACTTCCCTGGAGCATGTTGGTGCACCCCAAAGGGCGATACCCAAAGGGACTCTACCTGGAATCATTGGCTAGTCGCCCTCCCCTTCTCCACGTGGGAAAGTTGGTTAAAGGGCCTGCTCCCCCCGCTCCCCAGGCCCACACCCCTCAGAAGGGGCAGTACTGACAGTGACTTCAGTGGCACAGGCCACTGAGTGTCATCAGTCTTCTCCTTTGTGGGTGTTCTGCCCTGCTCAGTGGAGAAGGAAATAGCAGCCCACTCCAGTACTCCTGCCTAGAGAATTCTGTGGACAGAGGAGCTTGGTGGGCTGCTATCCGTGGGGTCACACAGAGTTGGACACGACTGAAACGACTTAGCAGCAGCAGCAGCAGCCCTGCTCAGAGAATGCCCTTGACATGCACCTCTGTGTAGAGCATCTACAGAAGAAACCAGAGGACTTTAGGCAAAGGCCAGATTACATCATAATTTATTACGTATCTTATTATGATATTCAGAGAAGTGGTTGGCCAAAATCTTAGAAGTGGCTATTTCTTTTGGAAAAGTTTGAACAGTGTTTCCAGGTCTGGAGTTAGGCAAACCTGAATTCTGGGGAAGTGTTGTCTGCCCTCAACCACATCGATAGAAGGACCAGACATCCCAGTTTGCCAGGGGGTAGGGCCCAGTTTATGCCTGTTTGATGCCTTTTATTTTAAAAAGTATCTTGGTTTGAATAATAAATTGTAGCCACCTAAACTGTAGATAGGGGGAAGGCAATGGCACCCCATCCCAGTACTCTTGCCTGGAAAATCCAATGGACGGAGTAGCCTGGTGGGCTGCAGTCCATGGGGTCGCTAACAGTCGGACAGACTGAGCGACTTCACTTTCACTTTTCTCTTTCATGCATTGGAGAAGGAAATGGCAACCCACTCCAGTATTCTTGCCTGGAGAATCCCAGGGATGGGGGAGCCTGGTGGGCTGCCGTCTATGGGGTCACACAGAGTCGGACACGACTGAAGTGACTTAGCAGCAGCAGCAGCAAACTGTAGATATCTCTGACTAGCCTCCAGAAAGAACATAAAATGTGGGGGTTGGAAGGAATTTCCTATAGTTCTTTTAGTCTGTTGTGTTGCTGGAAGACAGCGAGCAAGCCCCCCAACCCTTCCATGGAAGAGGAGCCCCATGCCTCCCTCCCAGGTCCTAGGTCCAGCCCTTTACAGGTGTCTCAGTGGGAAGATGCCCACCCACCCCCATTTTTTTTTAAGCCATTCTGATAGATGTGTAGTGACGATCTCACTGTGGTTTTAATTTTCATTTTCCTGGGGGCTAATGATAATGAAAATAGTTTCATGTTTGTCACCTGTGTATCATCTCGGGTGAAATGTCTGTTCATGTCTTTTGCCTATTTTCTTATAGGATTGTTTGTCTTTTACTGTTGAGTTTGAGGGTTCTTTATATGTTCTAGATATTAGTCCTTTGTCAAATATGTCACAAATATCTTCTCCCAGGCTTAGCTTATCTTTTCATCCTCTTAAGAGTCTTTTGTTGTTTAAGTATTTTAAATTTTTATAAAGTTTAATTTATCAGTTTTTCCTTTTTTTCCCCTCTACTGAATTGCTTTTGCATTGAAAAACCCTGTTGGGCATGTTTATGTGGACCTGTTTCTGGATCCTCTATTCTGTTCTGTTGATCTATGTGTCTGTTCATACAGTTTTGATCATTTCCACTGTTAGTAAGTCTTTAAGAAAGAAGACTGTTTCTATTTTTGGGCTGTGGTAGGTCTCTGCTGCTGCACACGGGCTTTCTCTAGTACGATGAGCAGGGGCTGCTCTTCACTGTGGTGTGTGGGCTTCTCATTTTGATAGCTTCTGTTTCTGCAGAGCACAGGCTCCAGATGTACAGACTTCAGCAGCACGTGGGCTCAGTAGTCGTGGCACACAGGCTGAGCTGCTCTACAGCACGTGGAATCTTCCTGGACCAGGGATTCAACCAGGGTCCCCTGCATTGCAAGGTGGATTCTTAGCCACTGGACCACCAGGAAAACCCTAATAAGTCTTACAATTTTCTTAATAGTTATAGAGCTACTGACATAATTGTTTACAATGGATGGTTTGCATTTTATGAGGAAATTTTCACTTAAGTTATCAAATTTGTGTGTTGGATGGTTGTGGTATTCCCTTACTGTCCTTTTGATGTCTATAGGATACGTAGTGATATTTCTTATTTCAGTCCTCATATTGATCATTTGTATCTTCTCTTTTCTTGATCAGTCTTATTAATTTCATTGATCTTCTCACAGAGCCTGTTCCTTGTTTTATTGTTTCTTTCCTATTTTCTATTTTATTGATAACTCCATTGTTTCTTTCCTCATGTTTGCTCTGGGTTTATTTGACTCTTCTTTTCCTGGGTTCTTGAGGTGAAAGCTTAGATGATTTGATTTGAGAATTTTCTCTTTTGTAATGTGTACATTTAATATTACAGATTTCCCTCTTAGCACTTCTTTAGTGTTCCATACTTTGAGATGTTGTATTTTCATTTAATTTAGTGTATTTAATTTTTTTTTCCTTGCAGTTTCCTCTTTGGCCTATGGATTATTTAGAATTGTGTTGCTTAGTTTCCAAGTGTTTGGATATTTTCATTTTCTTTCCATTATTCTCGTTTGATTCCATTGTAGTTTGATAACATATTCTGTGTGATTACATTTGTTGAGGTTTGTTCTGTGGCCCAGAATATGTTTTGTCTTGGTATATATTTCATGGGCACTTGAATAGACTGTGTATTCTGCTGTTGTTAAGTGAGTGTTCTGTATATGTTGATTAGATTCTGTTGGTTGATAGTGTTACTTAGTTTTTATATGTCTTTGCTGGTTTTTCTGGCTAGTTCTATCAATTGTTGGGCTTCCCAGGTGGCACCAGTGGTAAAGAACCCACCTGCCAATGCAGTAGACACAAGAGATGCGGATTTGATCCCTGGGTCAAGAAGATCCCTGGAGGAAGAAATGGCAACCCATTCCAGTATCTTTGCCTAGAGAATCCCATGGACAGAGGAACCTGGTGGGCTATATGGGATCCATGGGGTCCATGGTCACAAAGAGCTGAACATGACTGAAGCGACTTAGCATGCATGCACACTCAGAGGAGTGTTGAAATTTTCAACTACACAACTACACTAGTTGTGTATTTGTGTATTTCTTATTTGAGTTCTATCAGTTTTTGCATCTCTGTTGTTTGCTTCATACACATTTAGGATTACTCGACCTTCTTAATTGATTGATCTGTTTATCATTATATCCCTCTCTGTCCTTGGTTATTTTTACTTTCTTTGAAGTATTTCTACTTATTTATTTTTGTTTTTTGGCTGCACTTTCTGTTTCTTAGTCTCTCAACCAGGGATGGAACTTGTGCACCCTGCAGTAGAAACATGGAGTCTGGACCGCCCGGAAAGTCCCCAAACGTTTCTGTGTGTATCTAATAGGACAGCCACTCATGCTTGCTTTGGTTAGTGTCTGCATGCTGCATCTTTTTCCATCCTTTTACTTTAAACTTGCCTGTATCATTTGAAGTGAGTTTCTGGTAGATGACATAGAGTTTGACATGCTTTTTAATACATCCTGCCAGTCTCTATCTTTTAATTGCTATATTTAAGCCATTTATATCCAGTGTAGCTATTGACATGTTAAGGCTTTTGTCTGCCATCTTATTTTTTGTTTTCAGCTTTTTCATTTTTCTATTTCATTGTTTGTGTCTTCCTGTGGATTGCTTGAACATTGTTTTTTAGAACTCCATTTTGTTTTATCTGTGATGTGTTTGAATGTATTTCTTTGGATGACTTTTTAAATATTGATCTAGGTATTACATTTTACTTACTCAGTTTACTGGTGTCACCATTTTACTAGTTCAGGTGAAGCATAGAAATTGTAATCTTTATATCTCTTTGTCCTTGTCTATTTATAATTGTCTTAAATATTTCCTCTACGTATATTTAGAAACGTATCAGACCCTGTTACAATTTTTACTTCAATCATCAAACATAATTGAGAAAATTCTTAAAAAGGCAAAGCTAGTCATTAACATGTATTTTTGCTGTATTCCTTTTCTATCCAGTGTTGCAAGGTTCCTTTTTTTTGGTTTCCTTGCTGTCTAGAGAACTTCCTTTAGCCATTCGTTTAGAGTATATTTGTAGGTGATGAATTCTCTTCGTCTTCTGTCATCTGCTGCTGCTGCTAAGTTGCTTCAGTCATGTCCGACTCTGTGCGACCCCATAGAGGGCAGCCCACCAGGCTCCCCCGTCCCTGGGATTCTCCAGGCAAGAACACTGGAGTGGGTTCTGTCATCTGAGAATGTCTTTATTTTTCCTTCGTTCCTAAAGGATATTTTTGTTGGATATAGGATTCTGGATTGAGAGCTAATTTTCTTTCAACACTTGAAAAATGTTGTTCCACTCTTATCTGAACTTCATAGCTTCTGATGAGAAATCCATTGCCTTTTAAATGCCAAGTGGAGGTGAATTTCTGCAGTCCTTCTTAGTCTCCAGTGATACACCATGGGGTGGGGTTGAGGGACTCCTACCATCCAGTGGAAATCAAAGTTCTGGCTTCCCACTTGCCTTCTCTGAAGCCCTGGAGAATGAGGACATCTCCTTAGAGCATTATAGGCTGCCCACATAGGCTTTGATGGGGTGAATGTGGGTGGTCACAGTTTGTGTGTGTGTGTGTGTGTGTGTTGGCTTGTTTGGTTTGGTTTGNCGCCCGGAAAGTCCCCAAACGTTTCTGTGTGTATCTAATAGGACAGCCACGCATGCTTGCTTTGGTTAGTGTCTGCATGCTGCATCTTTTTCCATCCTTTTACTTTAAACTTGCCTGTATCATTTGAAGTGAGTTTCTGGTAGATGACATAGAGTTTGACATGCTTTTTAATACATCCTGCCAGTCTCTATCTTTTAATTGCTATATTTAAGCCATTTATATCCAGTATAGCTATTGACATGTTAAGGCTTTTGTCTGCCATCTTATTTTTTGTTTTCAGCTTTTTCATTTTTCTATTTCATTGTTTGTGTCTTCCTGTGGATTGCTTGAACATTGTTTTTTAGAACTCCATTTTGTTTTATCTGTGATGTGTTTGAATGTATTTCTTTGGATGACTTTTTAAATATTGATCTAGGTATTACATTTTACTTACTCAGTTTACTGGTGTCACCATTTTACTAGTTCAGGTGAAGCATAGAAATTGTAATCTTTATATCTCTTTGTCCTTCTCTATTTATAATTGTCTTAAATATTTCCTCTACGTATATTTAGAAACGTATCAGACCCTGTTACAATTTTTACTTCAATCATCAAACATAATTTAGAAAATTCTTAAAAAGGCAAAGCTAGTCATTAACATGTATTTTTGCTGTATTCCTTTTCTATCCAGTGTTGCAAGGTTCCTTTTTTTTGGTTTCCTTGCTGTCTAGAGAACTTCCTTTAGCCATTCGTTTAGAGTATATTTGTAGGTGATGAATTCTCTTCGTCTTCTGTCATCTGCTGCTGCTGCTAAGTTGCTTCAGTCATGTCCGACTCTGTGCGACCCCATAGAGGGCAGCCCACCAGGCTCCCCCGTCCCTGGGATTCTCCAGGCAAGAACACTGGAGTGGGTTCTGTCATCTGAGAATGTCTTTTTATTTTTCCTTCGTTCCTAAAGGATATTTTTGTTGGATATAGGATTCTGGATTGAGAGCTAATTTTCTTTCAACACTTGAAAAGTGTTGTTCCACTCTTATCTGAACTTCATAGCTTCTGATGAGAAATCCATTGCCTTTTAAATGCCAAGTGGAGGTGAATTTCTGCAGTCCTTCTTAGTCTCCAGTGATACACCATGGGGTGGGGTTGAGGGACTCCTACCATCCAGTGGAAATCAAAGTTCTGGCTTCCCACTTGCCTTCTCTGAAGCCCTGGAGAATGAGGACATCTCCTTAGAGCATTATAGGCTGCCCACATAGGCTTTGATGGGGTGAATGTGGGTGGTCACAGTTTGTGTGTGTGTGTGTGTGTGTTGGCTTTTTTGGTTTCGTTTGGTTTGGTTTTGGTGGTGTTTGGCTGTAGTAGAATAGTTGTTATGTACAAGTTTCTATTGTGGAAAATCATGTCACTCTTGGTCTTTTGGCTAGAGAAAGCAAAATTTTATTGAGTTTTGTTTGTTTTGTTGGTGTGCGTCCTATGGTTTTCTAGTTGTCAACTTCTTCAGCTCCAAGTGTGAGGTATATGAGGCAAAACAAACAAACTTAGGTAATTTACCAACGTGTCATTCCTTGAGACTTAAAGTCCTTAGCCTGTCTGCCTTCTCTTTATCATCCAGAGTCATCTGATACTTGTTTGGTATATAATGTCCAGGATTTTTAGTTGTACGCAGTGGTAAGAATAGAGGAAAGTACATCAACTCCATCTTTCCAGAAGCAGAAGTTCCTGCAGGTTTTTTTTTTTTTAAAGTAAGTTACAAACATCAAGATATTTCACCTCTGGAAACGTCAGCGTGTGTCTTTTGAGAACAGAGACATCGTTCTGTTGTACATAGCCATGATACCTTTATCACACCCAAGAAATTTAACGTTGATACAGTATTACCTAACATAGGATTCATGTTCAGATTATGTTGTCTCCAAAATGTTCTCTATAGCTCTTTTCCTCTGATTTCAAATTATGCGTTGTGTTTGGTTATTGTGTCTCTTTTAACCTACAATGCCATCTCCTGGCCTTTTTGCTGTTCTATTTTGTTTTGGTCTTTCATAACCCTGACATTTTTTAACAGTCCCAGCAAATACCTTATAGAACGCCCCATAATCTAGATGTGTCTCTTGTGATTAGATTCAGGTTAATTATTTTGGTGACCATACTATGTAGTGTAGTATAATGTATACCTCTAATTACATAAGTCAAGAGGCATGTAATAAATTTGATCATTTGATTAAGTGATGCCTAACAGATATCTCCATTGCAAAAGTATCTTTTTCCTCTTTGTAATTAATAAGTAATCTGTGGGGTACATACCATTATCTTTAAAGCCTTCGAAAACCACAAATTAAATATTTCTTTTAAAAAAATACCAGGTAATCTAGCTCTTCTTCATAGTAGAATTTTCCAGTTAATAAATGTAGAGAATGATGGAAATTGAAAGTGACCATTTGGCAAACACTTGTGGCAGGCAGGAATCATCAATAGATGCTAAAACTAGTGGGCAAAAGTATGATGGGATAGAAATCTACATTATCTCAAAGTATCCTCCCACAGGATACTGATTACAAATGGAAAAATAGTAACTAGGGGAGAAACCTGTTGGATACCACCTTACCAAAAGATCAAAGTTAATAAGTAATTTGACACATCACACATTACCTCTTTGGTTTAGATGCTAAAACTAGTGGGCAAAAGTATGATGGGATAGAAATCTACATTATCTCAAAGTATCCTCCCACAGGATACTGATTACAAATGGAAAAATAGTAACTAGGGGAGAAACCTGTTGGATACCACCTTACCAAAAGATCAAAGTTAATAAGTAATTTGACACATCACACATTACCTCTTTGGTATTCTTCTTTCCAACACTGGATATCCTCTATTCAATTTTGAGACACTATCAGCTGAACCAAAATTAAGGGCCATTTTACAAAATAACTGATCAGTACTCTTTAAACTGTTAAGGTCATGGAAAACAAAGAAAGGCTTGAGCTGTTAAAGATTCAAGGAGACCTGACAACTAAATGAAATATGGAGTCCTGGATTGGATTCTGGACCAGGAAAAGGGTCTTATGGGACAGCTGGCAAAACTCAAGTGAAGTCTTTAGGTTACTTAATAGTATTAAAATCAATGTTAATTTCCTGTTTTGATGATTATACTGTGGTTATATGAGGATAACATTTGGTTGGGGTGAAGTGGGGTGGGAGGTGGGAGGGGGGTTCATGTTTGGGAGTTCGTGTAAAAAAATAAATACAAAAAAAATAATAAATACAAAAAAATAAAATAAAATAAAATTTCAAAAGAAAATTTCAATTTTTTTTCAACTTTTTAAATTCAAAACACTCCAATAAAATAAATTTTTCCAGTTAAATTTTGCTTGGATAGCAAACACAGTCCTGATTTGTATAAGAACTAAGCACATTATTTCTGTATTGACACAAACACTCTAATGTTCTTCCTGTTCTGAAGTCTGGACATAAATTTCGCACAGAGTCCTGCACCTCGTTCCTAAGACTTTGTGATCATATGTAACTCTTATATATCCCAGACTTGGAATTTTAGATATCTTCTAGAAAATAGTTCATTGATTCAACAGATTTTTATTGTTCACATATTATATACATGCCAGGCATTGTTTGGGCTTCCCTGGTTCAGAGGTTAAAGCATCTGCCTGCATTGTGGGAGACCTGGGTTCGATCCCTGGGTCAGGAAGATCCCCTGGAGAAGGAAATGGCAACACACTCCAATATTCTTGCCTGGAGAATCCCATGGATGGAGGAGCCTGGTGGGCTACAGTCCACTGGGTTGCAAAGAGTCGGACACGACTGAGTGACTTAACTTTCAGGCATTGTTTGGGGCAATGGAGAAAAGTGAGTGAACAAGGCAGTTAAAAACCTCTCCCTTCATGAAGCTTGGATTTCATTGGAAGACTATAGATGACAAAAAAAATAAGCATATTTTTGAAGTATGTTAATAAGTGTAATATAGAGAAAAATAAAGGAGGAAAGGTGAATGCCAGGGTTTGGGTGCAGGGGAGTACTTTATCTTCTAAATCACCACTCATTGTGTTCTGTGTCCCATTTTTAAAAATCTTTTTTAGAACATAACTACTTGATTTTATATATATAAATACATATATATATTTATATATAAACTTTATAATCTGTCTTCTCCCAGTAGAATGTAAGCTCCATCTGAGTGAGGTCTTTGTTTACTTAAAACCAAAGAACAACACCAAACAGATAAATAAATTTCCATTGAATAAATTCTCCCTCAAGTGTTCTCTCAGGTCCTAGTTTAGCCCCTTGGACTCAAGTAAATATTTGTTGATTTCATTAATATACAGATTCAGGTTATATGAGCCCATTTTGCTGAATAACTTGTATGAGTTTTTTTTATTTTTCTGGGATAAGAACCCTTAAGATCCTAAGACTGCTTCTTAGTTGCCTGTCATCTTGAGGAATTTGTTTAGCTTGTTTGCATGGAAGTTATCTATTTTAAATATGATACAAAATGCTTTTCCTTTTGAAAAATGAAAAACATAAAAGGAGAAATCTACTTCCCTCTTAAGCTGTGGAGCTTTCATAGCTGAATGTCTTAAAAGATATTACATTGTCTTATCTGTAGTTGAAAAATCCCCTTACTCCACTTTGGTATTTCACCCTGTGGCCTGTTAAAGTTTTATAGTTGCAGCATCCATTTCTTCTTCCTATAACCCTAATCATCATTTATTTTTATATTTTCAACAGTGTTATTTACTCGTCTACTATACCAGCTGGCGGAATGTCAAATCTTTTTTGACTTTTGGTTTAATCTGTCTATGCAACATGTATCTCTATGAACTGCGCAATCTCTGGCAGCTTTTTTTTCACGTGACTGTGGGAGCATTTGTTACACTACAGATCTGGCTAAGGCAAGCCCAGGGCAAAGCTCCTGATTATGATGTCTGACACCATCCTTCAGACATATTGCCTTGCCTTAAAGAAGAAAAAGAAGAACATTACCACTGTGATGAAGAAACTGTTCACCACAAATGAGAAGCTCTGCTTTCTTTCTCTCCGGCTGTCCTTTTTAAGTCAGCATGGCATGCCTGTGAGCATGCAATACCTGGTAGGCAAATTCCTCTCAGCAGAATGTTGGCCATGATTATCATTCAGAAGAAGATGAAGAGCCCTCTCTACAGAGCAATGGCAGTGGAAGAACAGTCAGATGCCATTCGAAGACTTGGCCAACAGCTCTGAATCATGGCTGGAGAATTCAGTCAAGAAGTGTGTATGGTACTTGCTCTGAGAACCAAGCAGGAACTCTACAACCCCAGTTTGCCTTTGTGAGGCATTAGTATAGACCAAATAAAAGATGCTGCAGTGAATTGGAAAGTTTATGTGTAAAACAAATGACTCACTAAATATTAGATCATTTGCACATTTTTTGTACCATGAGTCTATGAAGTCCAGATTGGTATGGAATGGTTTCTTTTTCCTTTTATATTTTTGCTTGAATCTTAACTCTAGAAATCACCTGATGTAGGAGAAGGCTGTGGTGAGCTCATCCCTGGAGCATCATAAGTATTGAAAACACAGTGGCACATGTTTCTTTCCTAGACCACATTTATACCTTCTTTTGAAATCACTTTTTAAAAATATGTCATTAGGCTATAGCCATTATTTGCCAAACTTCAATCACTTAAGTATTACTATTACATGTGCTATTATTTACTTAATATTTATCTTTTAAATTTTAAAATATTTTAAAAATAAACTAACCTCTATTCCAAGTGAAAAACCAGCATCAGTTTGCCATTAAAAAAGAGAACTACAAAATAAATAAAAAATAAAACAGGATGTTGTTAGATTCTAACTGGATGCTAATGACTGCCAAGGCTCTGAATCCAAGAAGCCTACTCTTTCTTTGTTGCAGTGAGAGATGTTAGCTAGCCCCAAAATGGGCTCTCTCTGTGGAATTATCAGAAGTTTAAAAGAAAATTATAAAGGGAATGACATTCACACTGTGATTCAACATTATTTAATTCTGTGTTGTGTATCGCCTAAAGTCATCTCACAAGCCACCAAGTGATATGGGTCCTGCCCTGTGGAAACACTGAGTTGTTCTAAAAGAGTCGGGAGGTAACTCTTCTCTCAGCACTTATTATCCCTCATATTATTTCATGGCTTCGAGGAGCTAAGCACCTACTATTTAAGTGGTGCTTTTCGATAACTTTGTAAAGATTGTTTAAGCAGTTGTGAATTATTAGAGGAAGCCTATTTTGGTTTTCTTAGCAAAATCTACAACTCTTCTGGTTTTGAGGGCTTCCCAGTGGCTCAGATGATAAAGAATCTGCCTGTAGTGTAGGAGACCTGGTTTGATCTCTGGGTCTGAAAGAACCCCTGGAGAAGGGAATGGCTACCCACTCCAGTATTTCTTGCCTGGAGAATTCCATGGACAGAGGAGCCTGGTGTGTTATAGTCCAGGGGTTGCAAAGAGTCAAACAAGGACTGAGAGACTAACACTTTCACCTTCTGGTTTTGAAATCATCTTCATGAGTGATTTTCTTGAAGAAAGATTCCAATTAAGGAATTCATAAGGTTTGAAATTTGATATCCAGAAAAACAGTGGACTCATTACATATAATTCATGTTACTGGGTATATTAATTAAACAGAAAAAGTTGTCCAGAGGGGTAAAGTCACCAAACCAGGATATATAGGTATGCTTACAATGAGAAATCCTGCTTAACTACAACCTTTTTGCTACACTCTCCTTTTTAGGAGAGTGAGGCAAAAGAAGACAGTGAAAGCTTACGATTTTGGGGATTTGTTTAATACAAGAAACTCCAGTTCCCTCCAATTTTCTGCCCCTAAAAAAACTGTAAAGAAATCATGAGTATTCTGAGAGATTATCCCAAGATACCACATGATCCTAAATCATCAAAATAAAATTGATTTATGTTTGGTGTTTTGAAGTTACTAAACCAGAAAGTAAACTTGGCTCACTTTACTTTAGAAAGTAAAACCTGAGAAAGTTTTTTATAAACTAATGGTTAAAGCAAGAAGAGTTTTCTTGTAAATAGTTGATTAACCAGGAGATTGGAGTATTCTGATTCATCGAGATTTTGCTGTATATTGATACTTTGTAGCTCTCTCACCAGTTTGATTCTTTTTATTATTCAGTCATAATGTTTGGTATTAAGCAAGGACACTTGAAAACTCACCAGCTATCTTTAAATCCTTCATTTGTTTTTCGTTTATTTTTTTCACCAGCTATTTTGGATAAGGGGATGTTTATATTTTGATGTAAAAAGTGAAAACAGGTATAAATAATGTTTTATGTATAGAAATGTTTTCTTTCATTATTTGGTGCCTGCGTCTTTGCGTGTTTATACAGCTTTCCTGCCTCTGTCATGTTGTTGCCAAAAAAGTATGAATTTAGAAAGATAAATTTTTGCCATGAATGTCAAGAAGTTTTTAAGCTCTTGAGAAAGAATCACTTAGGCCTCTATTGTGTATGATGGTGATACGTTGCATTTATATTGCAACTGTACTTCTAAAAACACTTACCTAATCATAATGGGTCTTCTAATGTTGAGGAGGTAACTATTTTCCCAATAGGAAAAAGGACACTATGATAACCAGGTGTTAATGACTTACCTAGGGTCAAGAGCAAAGCACACACAATTTCTAATCTCTTAGCCCAGGGTTGGGCTAATGAAGGTAGCTAAGATTATATTAATGAAGATAACTAAGATTATATTCAGGAAATATGTCTATTCTTAGTAAAATTGAAGTCCTGGAGACTTCTTACAATAATGAGCTTTAGCCCGCTATTGTATCTAGGTGTATATTATCTTACTTAAGGTAATTCTGAAATATTGCTTTTGATTTAGATATTCTATGAGGGCAAAGATACTCCCTTTTATATCCTAAAAGTATTTGCAATATTTGCTTGCTTTTTTGGGGTGTGTATTTGAAGTATACCTGGCCTCTTTGCCAAAAGAATTTGGGAAGCATATCCAAAAAAGACATACACAATAATGGTAATAAATTATTAACATTAAGGGAAGAAAAGCAAAACCAATGAGACCGGAAGGAAGGGTGAACACATTGCTGTTACTGAGTATAAAATTTGATTCTTGAATTTCTTGAAAGTCAAGGCTAGAAAAAGGAAAACAAGTTTTGTCTTGATTTATATCTGTAAGTCAGAGTGTGTTTCTCAGAGATGTCTTCCTGATGAATTCAGGTAAAAATGTTTGCACTTGGCAGTCTTGTGAAATGCTAAAAGGAACAAAATCCTCAGTTGTTTTACACACATTTCCATATTACAATTGTGCCTTGGATCCTCAACTTTGTACCAGCTTTCAAAGGCTTTCATTTCATTTTAATAGAGGATTTTGTTCCAATAAGAATTCTGCTCCTAAGCTAAAAGCAAGTATCCGTGTTAAAGCTTGAAAATCCATTTAAGACAAATACCTTGACACTTGGAAAACCTTTACCCAATTTTGTAATTTTATAACTTATATAAAGTGAATCTGCTACCTCTGGGTTAGCACATTTGTTTTGTATTAAATATTGTCTTTTTCACAGGGGAATCCACTCTGGAGAAATGCATAGCCCCATTTCCTTTGGACTGTGTATGGAATCTCATTAGAATTCTGATTTGTCAAGCCTCCACAGAGGCCAGATTTGTCGGGTGAACCTTTAACCCTCCTGTCATAAAAGTGCTTCCTCCTGGGGTTAGCGACCTACCAAAAAGGCATACACTTGGCTTTTATTACAGAAGATTTACTGAGTAACCCAAGAACCCATTCCAGGCTGTTGGATTTCCAAGAGACACAGCAAATTGTGTGTGTGTGTTCACTGTTCTTTTTGCTGTTTTAACAGACTTTTTATTCACTGTAAAATAGTTTTAATAGAGTACATAGTAAAAGAACAAATTATTTCAAAATCAGCCACCACTCAGACCAGACTGAACACTTAGCTCTACTACATATTATAGGTCATTCTTCTGGGCTTCCCTGGTGGCTCAGATGATAAAGCATCTGCCTGCAATGCGAGAGACCTGCGTTTGATCCCTGGGTCGGGAAGATCCTCTGGAGAAGGAAATGGCAACCTACTCCAGTACTGTTGCCTGGAAAATTCCATGGACAGAGGAGCCTAGTAGGCTACAGTCCATGGGGTCACAAAGAGTCAAACACAGCTGAGCGACTTCACTTTCTTTTCAGGGCTTCATTCTTTGTCTGTGGTCAAGTCTTTGTATTTTTCTGCTTTGTATCTCTAAGGAAATGGAGTCTTTCTTTCTAAAAATATTGTGATAAAGTAAAATCTAAATTTGGGGTTAAATTGGCTTTAGGAACATCCTGGCCTAAAGTTAATAGGAGAAACCTTTCCAACTCCCAGGGTTATAAATGAATTGTGCAGAGACCATGTCAGCTGAGGATTTTACTCTTCTGGTTGTACTGACTAGGGTCTGATGATCTTCATCAATGTCCTGGGATTGCTGCTGAATGCTGGCATATTGTAGCCTTCTGTTTGAGCTTTTCAAAGAGAAGTGGTATCTGTGGCTGCCACTCTTGTAACATCTCTTCCTTGGGTGGCCAAGCTTTCTAGGTTTCTTTATTCAACAAGTGAAATCACAGTGCCATAGCATTGTGTGGTTGGAAGCCACATGGCTTGTATCCTCCTTGCCTGTTACAGTGAGTGGCATTGACATGAGTGCAGACGTTTTCTTCTGCATTGGTGATGCCGATGTGTAAAGAATAGTCTCAACACAGTGGAGGCTAAAGAATCTCAAGGAGAGAAAAGGCTTCATTCTCAAAGACTTCCTGAAGTCAATACTGTAACCCTATGAATTGTTCCTGGTGTTTCCTTGGCAACAAATGGTGTTTTCAGCCCAACCCCACCCACAGTTCACATTTGCCCTTTTCTCCTACATCCCACAGTACGGCAGTGCAAGCATCATTCACCAAAGCACTTCAGACCATCTGACAGTGGGAAATAGGGCTCATCAGTTGTGTCTCCTGTCTGGTCCCAGCAGCCTCTTCCCAGCTCTGCCTTGGTTACCTGCCTCCTTGTGCTGGTGAATTTCTTTGAGGCTGGATTTTCAAAGGGACTCTGCCTAAAGGTGAACAAAGAACATTTTGCCCTTGCCCTTTGAATTCTTCCAGAAAATTGGGAGATACCAAGGGAAAATTTTATGCAAAGATGGGCACAATTAAGGACAGAAACGGCAAGGACCTAACAGAAGCAGAAGATATTAAGAAGACGTGGCAAGAATACACAGAAGAACTATACAAAAAGGCCTTAATGACCTGGACCTAACCACGATAGTGTGGTGACTTACCTAGAGCCAGATATCCTGGAGTGTGGCGTCAAATGGGCGTTAGAAACCATTACTATGAACAAAGCTAGTGGAGGTGATGGAATTCCAGCTGAACTATTTAAAATGCTTAAAAATGATGCTATTAAAGTGCTGCAGTCTATGGCAGTGAATTTGGAAAACTCAGCAGTGGCCTTAGGACTGGAAAAGCCCAGTTTTCTTTCCAATCCCAAAGAAAAGCAATGCCAAAGAATATTCAAACTTCTGTACAGTTACGCTCATTTCACATGCAGGCAAGGTAATTCTCAAAATCCTTGAAGCTAGACTTCAGTAGTATGTAATCCAAGAACTTCCAGATGTACAAGCTGGATTTAGAAAAACCAGAGAAATCAGAGATCAAATTGCCAGCATCTGTTGGATTATAGAAAAAGCAAGAGAATTCCAGAAGAACATCCACTTCTGCTTCATTGACTATGGTAAAGACTTTGTGCAGATCACAACAAACTGTGGAAAATTCTTAAAGAGGTTCCAAGAACTTCCAGATGTACAAGCTGGATTTAGAAAAACCAGAGAAATCAGAGATCAAATTGCCAGCATCTGTTGGATTATAGAAAAAGCAAGAGAATTCCAGAAGAACATCCACTTCTGCTTCATTGACTATGGTAAAGACTTTGTGCAGATCACAACAAACTGTGGAAAATTCTTAAAGAGGTGGAAATACCAGACCACCTTACCTGCCTCCTGAGAAACCTGTATGCAGGTCAAGAAGCAACAGTTAGAACCAGACATTGAACTACAGGCTCGTTTAAAACTGGGAAAGAAGTACATCAAGGCTGTATATTATCACCTTATTTCTTTAACTTATATGCTGAGTACATCATGGGAAATGCTGGACTGGATGAATCACACACTGGAATCAAGATTTCTGGGAGAAATATCAGCAACCTCAGATATGCAGATGATACTACTCTAATGGCAGAAAGTGAAGAGGAACTAAAGAGCCTCTTGATGAAACTGAAAGAGGAGAGTGAAAAAGCTGGCTTAAAACTCAGCATTCAAAAAACAAAGATCATGGCATCTGGCTCCATCTCTTCATGATAAATAGGGAAACAGTGGAAACAGTGACAGACTTTATTTTCTTGGGCTCTAAAATCACTGTGGACAGTGAGTGCAGCCATGAAATTAAAGGATGCTTGCTCTTTGGAAGAAAAGCTATGAGAAACAGTGTATTAAAAAGCAGCGATGTTACTTTGCCCACAAAGATCCGTCTAGTCAAAGCTATGGTTTTTCCAGTTGTCATGTATGGCTGTGAGAGTTGGACAATAAAGAAAGCTGAGTGGCTAAGAATTGATACTTTTGAACAGTAGTGTTGGAGAAGACTCTTGAGAGTCCCTTGGACTGCAAGGAGATCAAACCAGTCAATCCTAAAAGAAATCAAGCCTGAATATTCACTGGAAGGACTATTGCTGAAGCTGAAACTCCCAATACTTTGGTCACCTGATGCAAAGAGCCCACTCACTGGAAAAGACCCTGATGCTGAGAAAGAAGGCAGAAGAAGGGGACAACAGAGGATGAGATGGTTGGGTGTCATCATGACTCAATGGATATGAGTTTGAGCAAACTCCAGGAGATAGTGGAGGACAGAGAAGCCTGGCATGCTGCAGTCCATGGGGTCGCAAAGTGCTGGACACAACTTAGCAACTGAACAACATCGACAATGCCTACAACTCGTGTGACAAGAACGCCCAGTAGCACCCTCTGCGGGCCAGTGCAGGGCCTCCTACATAGTCTATCCTTATGGCAGCCTCAGGGGGCGAGGGTGGCACTATCTCACATTCATCTGAGGAAAAAAAGGCCGAGAGTGAAACCTAGGATTCAAGATTAGATGACTCAAAAATTGGTGCTCATTTTTCCATGCCACAGAGCCTTTCAGAGAGCAAGTTCTTGATGTGTGTGTTACTGACAGCACTGGGCTCTTAGCATTACAGCAGCAGTGAGAACAAATGAAGCCAGCGTAGAGGGGAAAACAGTACTGCGTATGTGCTAAACATCCTCGCAGGTTGCTTTAGGAAGGCTTTCTGTGTTCTAGATGAAGCGCCTGAGGCCTAAAGAAATTAAATGACGTAAACAGTCACAATCTAACCTTTGTGGTGGCACCAGGACTTCAATCCACATCAGTCTTAGAACTCACACTCTTAACCAACCACCCTATAATATTAAGCTAGGCAACGTGGAAATATGTTGAAATATGTAAGGAATATATATATAAGTAATGCATATTACTTTGAAAAGAGGTGAAGTCATGGCTAATTCCTGCAGTATAGATGTCCTAGTAAAATTGTTTCCTAAAATTCCTACATGTATAATGGTCAGGACAGATGGCTGCCATAGGTTTGATGAACCTCAGGTGTGCCTTAGATTTTAGGGCAAGGAGTTATAAAGTTTATTCTTTCTCATAAAACTAACTCAAAAATTAATGATTCTTGATATAGAATGTTAAAGCTTCATTGGTGTTACAAACCAATGTAAATGTGTTACGAACATTTCCTTTTTCTAGCTGAAGGCCAGCATAGGTTGATTCTTTGATATGAAATAATTTCATAGGAATTCTGCTTTAAGTCATTCCTATATCTGAAAACATTAGATAAAAGGTAGAAGGTAACTAATTGCTTAATCAAAAAGTAGTAATGGTGAGTTTAGAGCCAGACCGTCTCCCCTGCGCCCCTCCGCCCCACCAGCTCTCCCTGCCACTGGCATGGTGACCTCGGCAAGCCATGTAACCTCTCTGCCTCAGTTTCCTTAGGTGTGAAGTAGAGGTAACTGTGCTTTGGGCAAAGTGTTGTGAGGACTAAATGAGTCAATAAATGTAAATCACCCAGAGCCGGGCACAGCAAGTGCTAGGACAACATATGCTGCCTTATTGTGGTCTCTCTGATAGGTGTTGCTGTTACTTTCAAGATAATAGGCATCTTTATATATTTTTTTCTAATTGAAGGATAATTGCTTTACAGAATTTTGTGTTTTCTGTCAAACCTCAACATGAATCAGCCATAGGTATACATATGTCCCCTTGAACCTCCCTCCCATCTCCCTCCCCATCCCACCCCTCTAGGTTGATACAGAGCCCCTGTGTGAGTTCCCTGAGACATACAGCAATGCAAATGCCCCCGAACATATCATTGCACATAACTTTTCAGAAATTGTGAATTAAGAAAGGATCCTAATTCAAAAACAAAAACAAAGGATCCTGTTGAAATATTTGGTAGGCAGTTGACCTGCTCTGGAAAGCTCTTGTGTGCAGACTTCAGGGCAGTGTGCTGGGGATGCATTCAAAGTCAGAGAAGGGAATTGAGGGACTGACATTTGCCATATGCCTGCTGTACATCAGGTGTTTTACATATAGGATTTATGTGAGCTTAACAAAATCCATCTGAGGTGAGTAAACAGGATTAAGTTGTCACTTAATCCAACGTCACTCAACCTGGGAAAAGTAGACTACTCTCCGGGCCCCCTCAGTGTCCTGGGTACTGGAGCACTGCCGTCAGATGGGGAAAGTGCCTCTGGGAACCTCGCCTGCTACAATGCGACGCGGGTCCTTTGGCCTCATCGTTGTTTGCTTTGAACATCCTGTTTTGGTCTATTGGGTATTCATGGATGACTGCCACCTAGTGCCTACCACTCTGCAGGGCCTCCACAGAGTGGAGTGTGTGTGCATGCGGTCTGTGCCTGGATGGCAGAAAGGGGTGAGGAGGCAGCCAGCAGCCTTCTAGCACAGAGTGGAGATATGTAGATGCTGAGGATGTGAGAGTTCAAGGCACTCTTCAAACATGCAAATGCAACATGGCTTTCTAGAGAGTAATCTGAAGAGAAATGCATTCTCCCTGCCACCCCAAAAAATTCCATGTGAGCCAGGGGAATGCCTGACTAGCTAACAGAGTCAGGGCAGAGCAGCACAGTCTGCAAAATTGGAAAATAGTCTAAGAGAATAACCAGAGATGCTGAGAAACTAGAGATTACGGGTGGGTCTACATTGGAAATTGGCTGAGGGGAAAAAAGTGATGAGGCTTCTTTCTAACAGATTCCAGTGAGACTTCTTTAAATCCACACAGGCCTAATAGGCCAGCAATATGAAAAGGGCCTTGGGGATGAATATGCACTCAACAAGGGAGGGGGCAGCTCAGCTCTGCTCATTAGAAACAGATGGTGAGGTTCGGGGCTGACAAGCCAGTGGGGACAGGATGCCTACTTAACCCTCAGCCCCAAACAATCCTTTCCTTTCTCTTTGTCTTCTCACCATCATCCTGCCTTTCTGGATCTCTGCTTGCTCTGTGAACTTAGGTTGACCTGCACTTGCCTCTCCCCACTCCTTGGACCAGGGCCCTTGGTAGAAAAGGGCATCCATCGTGCATGGTTGTTGCTGCTGCTGCTGGGTTGGCAGGAGGAGGACTGAACAAAGGCTGCTTCCGACTTTGGTTTGGAGGTGATCCTCCCACAGATCCCCCTTGGCAATGTGCTTTCATCTCATTTGTCTTTCTGTCTTTGTCTAACATCTTAAAGTCCTATTTCGATTGTGTTTATGTTTGCACCATCCTTGTAGTCTGGCACTTGAAGGAAAGATGAAGAGATGCACAAATATTTAGTTAGGGAATGCCAGAGAAGAAAGAAACCCTGGAGGTCAGCCATTCCAGTGGCCTCACTTGGCTTTGTTCTTGCGTCTGTCTTGCAAAGCAGTGACTTTGCCAGTGAGAAGGGGAGATAGGCTAGAGGAAGACAGCAAAAAAAAGTTTTCCCTCCCAAGACAGAAAAAACCCACCAAAAGGCTTTTTAGAAATTTTGGAAAGATAAAATCTACAGAATACTTTAGTAATAGGATCTCATTTCATCTATTGCCAGTCTTGGAGAAGGGTGGACCCTCTGTTCCTGCCAGGATCACTGGTACTTAGCCAGGTGGGCACACTGAACAGAGGTGCCTCTGGGCTAAGTATGCAAGCCACTGCAGGAGCTGCACTGATCATTTCTCCCATTGCCTGCTAGGCATGGGGCAGCACAGTGAGAAAGTGTACCTGAAAGCTCTTTATACACTGGGAAGTTCATCCAAAAGTGGGGGGCTTGGTATCCTCTGGTCGTCTGTCCCCTCGCCTGACCCCAGCTCTACCAGTAACACCAGTGCTTCCAACTTTCCTCCTGACACCTGTGCTCCATGCTGCTTGCCACAACCAGCGTGGTGGACCCTCTGTTCCTGCCAGGATCACTGGTACTTAGCCAGGTGGGCACACTGAACAGAGGTGCCTCTGGCCTAAGTATGCAAGCCACTGCAGGAGCTGCACTGATCATTTCTCCCATTGCCCGCTAGGCATGGGGCAGCGCAGTGAGAAAGTGTACCTGAAAGCTCTTTATACACTGGGAAGTTCATCCAAAAGTGGGGGCTTGGTATCCTCTGGTCGTCTGTCCCCTCGCCTGACCCCAGTTCTACAAGTAACACCAGTGCTTCCAACTTTCCTCCTGACACCTGTGCTCCATGCTGCTTGCCACAACCAGCGTGGCCCAGCCGTGTCACTCCTCCCTTCTGGACATGATGACCTGTACAGCATTCTCTTCAATGTGGAGTTGTTTCAATCTAGGCAA
>SJYX01008089.1:95029-136423 GCA_006410675.1 Oreotragus oreotragus | reverse complement strand
CAAAGGGTCGGACACGACTGAGCAACTTTCAGTATCACAACACTGGTGCCTACAGATGGTTGTGTGAGATTCTCGTTTCTCCATATCCTTGCCAACATTTGTTATTTGTGTTCTTTTTGATGAGGGCTGTTCTGACAGGTGTGAGGTGATATCTCATTGTAGCTTTGATTTTCATTTCCCTGATGATTAGTGATGGTGAGCGTCTTTTTATGTGCCTGTGGAACATCTGCTATATTTCTTTGGAAGAATGTTTATTTAGGTTGTCTGCCCATTTTTAAATTGGTTTTTTGATGTTCAGTTGTATAATCTATTTATATCTTTTAGATGTTAACCTTTTATTGGCCATGCCATTTGCAAGTATTTTCTCCCATTCAGTAGGTTTTCTTTTATTTTTTCAGTGGTTTCCTTTGCTGTGCAAAAGCTTTTGAGGTTCAATTAAATCCCGTTTATTTTTGCTTTTTTTGTCTTTGGTCTTGTGAGACAAATTATAGCAATTTGTGGAGGGTCTATGTTAGAGTGTTCTACCTGTGTTCTCTTTTAGAAATTTTATGGTTTTGGATCTTACATTTAGGTATTAATCTATTGAGGTTTTTTATAGGGTTTGAGAAAATGTTTTAATTTCTCATACATGTAGCTATCCAGTTTCCCCAGTACTACTTTTGAAGATACACTTTCAGTGTATATTCTTGCTTCCTTTGTTGTAGATTAATTGACCATAGGAGTGTGGGTTTATTTCTGGGCTATCCTGTTCCATTGATCTATGTCTGTTTTTCTGCTAGACCATACTATTTTGATTACTGTAGCTTCATTGTATAGTGTGAAGTCAAGAGTGTGATTCAAGCTATGTTCTTTAAAAATTATTTTGGCTGTTTGGGGTCTTTTGAGTCTGGGCTCATTCAAATTATTCCTTAGATATGCGTCTTAATTATATAAGTCCAGCATCCAAAGTACAACATAAATCCTATTTTTCTCCATACTGAATTTCTCTCAGTGTACACCACGGGAGCAATGGGCAGTGGCTATGGTGACTGGTAGCTTGATCCTTGAACTGGAATGGCAGGCAACTTTTCACAACCTCAGTAATCAATACCATGTATCTGCCAACTGTCGAGGCCTTCACTGGTAATCAAACCAATGGTAGACAAAGAGACATACCCTGAAGGGGCACACAGAATGCCAGACATTAGACTCCTAGGAGACAGTCTAGTTAGGGATCTGTGTCTTACCTTTACTTGTTGGACTTTCTCAACATTCTCAGTTTGTCTCAGAAACCTAGATATTAAACATGGAAGTGACATAGGCTGGGAAAAATAGGTATTGTTTCTATAATATCCTGACCAAGGTCTTTTTTTTTTTTTCAATATGAGGACCAAATTTCAACTTAATTAGAAAAATAGGGGACAGGAAATTCTGTTGACTTGCCTAAGTTGGTATGTTATATCCAAGATTTTTTATTGTAAAGTCACAGTGACATTAGTTAGGGATGGTTGAAAATTGATGACCAGCACAACCAGGGGGTCAACATGTGAAATATGGAAAATAGTTTTGGATGACATATCAAGAGCTTGAGAGATTACCTGCTTTTGCCAAAGTCTGAGAAATCCTCATCATTGTTCTTTCAAGCCTGGAAAGTTAGAGACAAAGAGAAATCATAATAGAAGAAAATAATCATTCTGCTAAACTAATAAACTTAAGTGCCTTCTGAGAAGTTTTACTTTACAAAGTTACCACTGCGGCAATGCTGTTCACCTCCATTTCTTTCCTGTAGCTTCCTTCTGAAAAGCACTTAGGAAGTGTTGGAGGTGCACGTGCCCGCTTGGAGAAGCCAGTCCCGGGGCTGGAGCAGCCATGCTTTGATGAGCTCTGTCGGCTGTCTTCTGCTGCAGGGTTTCCGCTGATCTCTGCAAGACGAGCTTACCATGAGTGTGATGAAGCCATGCCTTAGTTCTCTTCCTCTTCACTGTGGAATGGGGCACAAGTAGCACTTGTAAGGTCCAGTCCAGCAAGTATGGAACTGGTCTTCTGGATGTTTCTTCTTCCAAGATTTCAATAGGACGCAGTCTCCAGGATAGGCACGGTTGCCAGAAGCATGTAATTTCCAGCAAAGGCCCTCCTACGAAGGCCCTTCTGTTGTCTCTGAATGGACGTAGACACCAAACCTAGGATTTACTTCGTGAAGTAAGGCTTTGACCTCAGAAACTTTCAGAACAGCGGGAAAATACTTCTAAACAACCAGTTAAAGTGTCTAAGAAAACCAATAAGTACCCGAGTACTCCAGTGGTTTTTCAGCATCATAGTAAAATCAACCTGCCAGTCTTTGAATCTAAACTCAGTACTGATAAAATGATCACACTAGACCACTCAAGGCAATTTATAGATTCAATGCAAGCCCTATCAAATTATCAATGGCATTTTTTGCAAAAAAATAAATAAAGTTTGTATGGCAACACAAAAGGCCCCAAGTAGCCAAAGTGATCTTGAGAAAGAAAATGGAACTAGAGGCATCAGACTCCCTGACTTCAGACTGTACTGCAAAGCTACAGTAATCAAAAAAATAAAAATATGGCACTTGTACACAAAAACAGAAATATCAATAGGACAGGATAGAAAGCCAAGAAATAAAGCTATCCACCTGTGGTTACCCAATCTATGGCAAAGGAGGCAAGACTATATAATGGAGAAAAGACAGTCTCTTCAGTAATTGGTGCTGAGAAAACCAGACAGCTATGTGTTAAAAAAAAAAAAAATGAACCATACATAAAAAATAAACCTAATGTAAGGCCAGACACCATCAAACTTTTACGGGAAAACATAGGCACTCTCTGACATAAATCACGGCAATATCTTCTTCGACCCACCCCCTAAAGCAATGAATACAGAAACAAACAGGACTGAAAAAAAATGTAAAAGCTTCTGTACAGCAATGGAATTCATAAATAAAATGAAAAGAGACTCTTAGAATGGGAGAAAATATTTGCAAATAAAGGAACTCACAAGGGATTAATCTCCAAAATATATAAACAGCTCATGCAGCTCGATATTAAAAAAAGGACCTACTCAAAAAATGAGCAGAAAATCTAAAATCTAAATAAAGACACCATACAGATGGCCAAACAGTGCATGAAAAGATGCTCAACATTACTAATTATGAGAGAGATGCAAATCGAAACTACAGTGAGAATATCACCTCACACTAGTCAGAATGACCATCATCAAAAAGTCTACAAACAACAGATGCTGGAGAGGATGTGGGAAAAAGGGAATCTTTCTACACTGTTCGTGGGAATATAACTCGGCGCAATCACTGAGGAGAACAGTGTGGAGGTTCCTTAAAAAATTAAAAATAGAACTATCATGTGATCCAGCAATCGCACTGATGGGCAAGTATCCAGAGAAAACCTTAATTTGAAAAGACACATGCACCCGTGTTCATCGCAGCACTACTTACTATAGCCAGGACGTGGAAGCAACCTCAGTGTCCGTCGACAGGGGATGGATAAAGAAGATGTGATGCATGCTTACAATGGAATGCTGCTCCGACATAAAAAAGAACAAATAACGCCATCTGCAGCAACCTGGATGGACCTAGAGACCATACTAAGTGAAGTTCGTCAGACAAATACCTAATGATATCACTCATATGTGGAATCTAATTTTTTAAAATGATACCAATAAACTTATTTAGACAGACTTACAGATATCAAAAACAAACTTATGGTTACCACAGAAGGTATAAATCAGCAAAGAAATAAATCAGCGGTGGGAAACATAACCTGCTAGGCAAAACATTTAGAGCAGTTAGAGTAGTTCCTAATGATTGTATATATTCGACAATGTCTGGTTTCTTGTTTCAAGGTCCCTCTTGGTCTCATAAACCATTTCTGGAAAATAGGAATCGTCTCCCATAGAACGTTCCATAGGAGCTCAATTGGAGCTTGCTTCTAGGGGCTGCTGCTGCTAAGTCACTTCAGTCGTGTCCGACTCTGTGTGACCCCATAGACGGCAGCCCACCAGGCTCCCCCATCCCTGGGATTCTCCAGGCAAGAATACTGGAGTGGGTTGCCATTTCCTTCTCCAATGCATGAAAGAGAAAAGTGAAAGTGAAGTCGCTCAGTCTGTCCGACTGTTAGCGACCCCATGGACTGCAGCCCACCAGGCTACTCCGTCCATTGGATTTTCCAGGCAAGAGTACTGGGGTGGGGTGCCATTGCCTTCCCCGCTTCTAGGGGCTACTTTCACTCAAAGCAGGGCACCTGGTAAGACCTTATTCCTGGGAATTATAGCTAAAATTTGTCAAGAGATTTGTCTTTTTAAGATTATAATTCATCTTTCCTTTTGCCGGTAGATTAGGAAGTACATGCATGGACTTTCCTGGTTGGCACAGTGGATAGGAATCCACCTGGCCAATGCAGAGGGCAGGAACTTGATCCCTGGTCTGGGGAGATTCCACATGCCACACAACTAAGCCTGTGCATGGCAGCCAGGGAACCAGCATGCCTACAGCCTGTGCGCTGCAACAAGAGAGGCCGCTGCGCGGAGAAGCCTGCACTCCCCGCAGCTAGAGAGTAGCCCCCGATCTCTGCAACTAGAGATGGAGACCCTGCACAGCCAAAAATAAAATAGGCAAAAAATAAATGCAGCAGTGTGCACATGTCAAAAAAAATTTACACGTTTCATGGCAACCCCAATGAAGCTTTCAAGCTCCAGATACTTGAGTTGCTGTAAAGACCCCTCCACTGTCACCCTGAATAGACATAGAGAACACAAACCTAGGAATTCTTTCTTTTAGTAGGGATTTTTCAACCTCAGAAGCTTTTTCAGACCAGCAGGGAAATGCTTCTCACCAGGCAGTAAAAGGGTCCACAAATGCTAGTAAGTACCTAAGGTTTCCAGTTGCTCTTGGCCTCACAGTGAACTCAGCCTACCAATCTCCTCTCAGTCCAGCACTTCCGGTCTCAACTTCTTTGACTGGCAGTAGCCCAGTGTTAGAGTTCTTTAGCACATACTGTGCATTTCTGTATCACCTTTTGAATTGTTCTTTTCATGTTTGGTCCTACAGTAACTGCAGGGTGGCGTCTTTTCCATTGTGGGTGCGCTTGTGTAAATAATTTATTAGATCTTCCTTCAGGAGCTCAGGGTCAAGCACCTTGCCTTGTCTATTCTAAACCCACCCTTCCTTGGTGTACCTCTATAGTCAGCCTCCTGAGAATGGCTGGGAAGCCTCCAGTCAAATCCCCTTTCCCTAGCCCCTTCTGAGTCTTCAGGAGACTACTTTGGGTAGCATTTTGTCAAGGGTAAGGGCCAAGTTGGGAACCCAGGGGGTTTAGTCCTAACTGCTAGCTTTGCCACTTGAACTGCTAGATTATTCCCTCGAGCCGTCAGACAACTGTCAGCCTCCTGAGAATGGCTGGGAGGCCTCCAGTCAAATTCCCTTTCCCTAGCCCCTTCTGAGTCTTCAGGAGACTACTTTGGGTAGCATTTTGTCAAGGGTAAGGGCCAAGTTGGGAACCCAGGGGGTTTAGTCCTAACTGCTAGCTTTGCCACTTGAACTGCTAGATTATTCCCTCGAGCAGTCAGACAACCTGATTTCTAATGTCCTACACAGTGGATGATAGCCAGTTCTTTTGGCTCTGTGACAGCTTCTAAGTTTAAACTTTCTTGGCATATTTAGTTTCCTCCTTTTCTGCAGTTAACGGTCCTTACCCCAAATGACCCCACGGACTTGGACCACCAATAACGCATATTTGGCATCAGTGATAATTGTTATTTTCTTATCCTTATTAGATGGAGGGCTCTCATCAGGGCTGTGAACTTCCACCTTTTGAGNCCTCCTTTTCTGCAGTTAACGGTCCTTACCCCAAATGACCCCACGGACTTGGACCACCAATAACGCATATTTGGCATCAGTGATAATTGTTATTTTCTTATCCTTATTAGATGGAGGGCTCTCATCAGGGCTGTGAACTTCCACCTTTTGAGCCGGGGGTGCTTTGGAAGGGCTTCAGCTTCCAGTCTCTTTTGATGAGTCCACACCACATACCCAGCCTTGCCGTGGCCCCGGTCCCTAAGGCTGCTTCCATCTGTGAACATCCTGTCAACTTAAAAATTCACAACCTAAAAGTTGATAACTATGTTGAGGGCAATACTGAGTACATAGCCTGGGGTACAGTCTCTTGGATAGCTCTGAGGGACTGTACTGAAGAGGTAAGGGAGGAGCCAGGACCTACCGGAGCTTTTGCAGGAAAACACGAAAGCAAAAACAAACCGGGAAGAGCCACTTAGAGCAGACAGACATCTCAAGGTTTTGAACTGAGCACTTTTCTTTTCTGTGTGCTTAGTCGCTCAGTCGTGTCCAACTCAGTAACCCATGGACTGTAGTCCTCAGGCTCCTCTGTCCATGGAGTTTTCCAGGAATTCTGGGCTGGGCGGCCATGCCCTCCTCCAGGGGGATCTTCCCAACCCAGGGATGGAACCCAGCTTCCAAAACCCAAAAGCCACTTCTCTGCTACAAAATGAAACTGAACGCTAGAGGTCAATGGCCCCTCCCTGAGGAAACTGGGGTGGGTAGCCCTAGGAACAAATGGCCCAGAAGCTGCTTGAACTTGCTCACAGGCTCTCAGGACAGGCAAGGGGCTGACAAACTATGGGCAGGAACTCCCTCTGGACTTCTCTTCTTGCAGGCTCATCAAACCTGTTACCAGATCGGGTTCATCCTCCCTGGAGAACAGCAAGCCAAAATGCTGAGACGCCAAGGTTTGCAGCAAACTGAGGATTTATTTGCAAGGCAGCCAAGCAAGGAAACAGGAGAAGGCATCTCAAATCTACCTCCCCAGTGCAAGAGACGTGGGGTACTGATATAGGATAGCCCATAAAGAAACAGGGCGACCGGAGGACGAGGCAATGTGGGGAAAAGTGACTGGAAAAAGGTGCAAAAATCTTCATTCCGCACAAGCATAACTAAGCTACAGGCCTTTGCCTGTTCATAAGGTCACTTGTGCCTGCCTAGTTGAGGCGTCTGTGGTTAAGAGTCTGAACTGGCTGGCCCATCTCGAACAGGACGTAGCTAACTCTTAAGTTTCTGGAAAACAACTCAGGCCAATATCTCATTGTTTAGGCTACATTCAGATTGGAGGACCGGGGAAGGCAATGGCACCCCACCCCAGTACTCTTGCCTGGAAAATCCAATGGACGGAGTAGCCTGGTGGGCTGCAGTCCATGGGGTCGCTAACAGTCGGACAGACTGAGCGACTTCACTTTCACTTTTCTCTTTCATGCATTGGAGAAGGAAATGGCAACCCACTCCAGTATTCTTGCCTGGAGAATCCCAGGGATGGGGGAACCTGATGGGCTGCCGTCTATGGGGTCACACAGAGTCGGACACGACTGAAGTGACTTAGCAGCAGCAGCAGCAGATTGGAGGACACCCAAGACTTTTGTAGCAAGTTAAAATGATTAGTGAAGGCAGGTTACAGGTGAAATGGATTGAACTGATGATTTCCCATGGTTGCACTCCTAAAGATCCTGAAAGATCTCTAAGTTAAAATTTAGCTCTGCGTTGCTCAGCCCGGGCTCTAGAATGCTCGGGCTGCAGTATTTGCGTCTCCCAGGTTTTAGAGCACAGGCTTAATAGTTGTGGTGCACAGGTTTAGTTGCTCCAAGATATGCGGGATCTGCATATCTGCAACAAGGGAAGCCACTGAAGTGAGAAGCTGGCGCTCTGCAGCTGCAGAGTAACCCCTGCCTGCCACAACTGGAGAAAAGCTGTGCAGCCACGGAGAGCCAGCATAGCCAGAAATAACTAATGAATTAATTGTAGATAAACTTTAGCTCTGTGCAATTACATTCTTTTCCACACTTGTTTGAATTCCTAATGATATCTATTCTCTTTGGAATAGGAGGCCTACCTAGAACCAGGAATACCACATCTGTGTCCCTCTGTGGCCATTATTGCAATGAACCCCAGTGAAGTATCTTTCAATAGTTCCTTCCTTCTCACTTGTGTTCAATTTTATTTGACCAAGGTCCTCTGGTTTTATTTCCTGAAGCCAAATATAACCCTGCATTTGATGGATGCAGCAGCTGGGAATTACTGAATAGGGTCCCCTGCCCTCCTACCACCTTTCCCTTTCTCTCGGGAAAGGAGGAGTCCTGGACACATGTGAAGTTACTTATCTGTGTGAGCTCACTAGACAAGCCTGCTTGAATCTTGGTTGTGAATTACCAGCTGTGTGGACTTAGGCAGATGACTCAACCTCTCTGTTCCTTCCTCAGTGAAATGTGGTGGCCAGGAGGATTAAATGAAGCCATGTTAGTAGGGTGCTTTTCCTAGGCTCTGGCAGACAGATTGCCTGATAAATATTCCTAGTTATCCAAGTCAGGTCTGTTCACCTCCTGCCTACATCTCCCCCACTGCCACCTACTTAGGTCCTTTCGATGATCTGTGTTCCCTCTTATATTTTCAAACTTTCATTCCCTTAACATTGAAACACAGTTGGCTGACCTGTTTTAAAACACCCTCCCCTTGGTCCTGGATCTTTCTGGTTCCATCCTTCATTGCTTGTTCTCTTGGTCCCTCTCCCTATGTCTCCATCCCGTGGCCTCCTGTACCCTGGCACGTCCAAGGTCACCAGTGTTCTCCCTCCTGCTGCCACAGTGACTGCAGTCTGGCCAACATTCTCACCACAGCAGTGCACTGTCCCCACTCAGGGGCACTCTCTACCCTCTGAGATGTCCCTGCACTGAGAGCACTGTTCTTCCCACCGGAAACAGCCCACCGCCCAAGACGCAAATTAGACCAGGACACATTACCAGTGAAAGTGTTTAATAGTTAAATTATTTAAATAGACTTTTCCATTTCCATGGGAAATCATAATCGTATTCATTTTTGCAAGAGCAGGGATAAAAAGAGTGCACACCCCTTGGAGGGAATGAAGAGCTAGCACTGCACGTGGTCACCAGTCACTGCCGGGATGGGAGGGAGGGGCCCCACGAGGCCAGGGAGTCCACGACCAACAGGGGAAACGCTGGAGAAACCAGCACACACGTTACTCAGGTTGGGAGCAAAATGAAAACCCAGCACCACCGGCGGGCTGTATGGAGAGGTCAGGGACTCGAATACAACACCACGGAGAATGCCAGCCCCTTGCACAGATGCAGGGGTGATGCAGAATTCAGAGGATGGAGGAGCAAAAGCACAGATAGACTAAGGTGGCCAGTGTTAGGCCCATAAGCTTTGCTTCTCAGATTGTGTTTGACTGGGGTGGGAGGTAGTGTGTACAAAGGGGAGGGCGCGGCTAGCGTCCACTGAGAGGTGGTGCAGGGGGGTGTCAAAGTAACGTTTTGCAGCTGGCATATAGCTGCCTCCTCACCTCCTTCAAGCTCACATGGGAGGCGAGAATAATGCTGCCCTGAGACGGAATGAAGAGATCTGGGCACAGGACCCAGGGATTCTGTTTGAATAAGGTCTCTAAGACGGTATATCCTTTTCCAAATGCCTCCCTCACAGGACGTAAAAAATAGAAATTTCTCTTGGTGTATTTGACTGTTCCCACCCCCACAAATGAAATCAGACAAAATGAAATTTCTGCTGGCTTTGGCCCAGGGATTGGCCTCCACTCTTCCCTCTGTCTGGTTTGTAGATGGAGAGCAAAGCCCCCATCCTTTCCTTGCCTGGGGGATCACCTCCAGAGAGAGACACCCGCACCTTGGCCGGCATCAAAAGCCAGGCAGCCCAGCCTTCCGCACACCACCACGCCAGGTGCGCTCTCAGGGTCGCAGGGGCTCCCTCTCTGCCCGAAGCAAACGCTGACATCTCTGGGAGCCGAAGGGAGGGAGGAGGCCCTGCTAGCTGCCACGGGTTGAGGCTGCTTCCCTGGACCCCAGCGCAGCCTGAGATGGGAAAGAGGCGTTTGTTTTCTTTCTATCCTGTTTGCATTTTACTTCATAGAGGTGACAAGTTTGTGTGTGCGTCTGAGAGAGAGAGAGACAGGGAGAAAGACAGGGTAACGTGTGCATGCATCTTCCTACACATGGAACCCCAAAAGGACACGCTCACTGCTCTGGTTGGACCTGGGAAAATCTGAGGTGAGGGAAACAGGTGTCCTGAATGAGAACAGTTCCACAGCATAAACACATGCACGCACGCGCGCGCGCGCGCGNCCTAATGATATCTATTCTCTTTGGAATAGGAGGCCTACCTAGAACCAGGAATACCACATCTGTGTCCCTCTGTGGCCATTATTGCAATGAACCCCAGTGAAGTATCTTTCAATAGTTCCTTCCTTCTCACTTGTGTTCAATTTTATTTGACCAAGGTCCTCTGGTTTTATTTCCTGAAGCCAAATATAACCCTGCATTTGATGGATGCAGCAGCTGGGAATTACTGAATAGGGTCCCCTGCCCTCCTACCACCTTTCCCTTTCTCTCGGGAAAGGAGGAGTCCTGGACACATGTGAAGTTACTTATCTGTGTGAGCTCACTAGACAAGCCTGCTTGAATCTTGGTTGTGAATTACCAGCTGTGTGGACTTAGGCAGATGACTCAACCTCTCTGTTCCTTCCTCAGTGAAATGTGGTGGCCAGGAGGATTAAATGAAGCCATGTTAGTAGGGTGCTTTTCCTAGGCTCTGGCAGACAGATTGCCTGATAAATATTCCTAGTTATCCAAGTCAGGTCTGTTCACCTCCTGCCTACATCTCCCCCACTGCCACCTACTTAGGTCCTTTCGATGATCTGTGTTCCCTCTTATATTTTCAAACTTTCATTCCCTTAACATTGAAACACAGTTGGCTGACCTGTTTTAAAACACCCTCCCCTTGGTCCTGGATCTTTCTGGTTCCATCCTTCATTGCTTGTTCTCTTGGTCCCTCTCCCTATGTCTCCATCCCGTGGCCTCCTGTACCCTGGCACGTCCAAGGTCACCAGTGTTCTCCCTCCTGCTGCCACAGTGACTGCAGTCTGGCCAACATTCTCACCACAGCAGTGCACTGTCCCCACTCAGGGGCACTCTCTACCCTCTGAGATGTCCCTGCACTGAGAGCACTGTTCTTCCCACCGGAAACAGCCCACCGCCCAAGACGCAAATTAGACCAGGACACATTACCAGTGAAAGTGTTTAATAGTTAAATTATTTAAATAGACTTTTCCATTTCCATGGGAAATCATAATCGTATTCATTTTTGCAAGAGCAGGGATAAAAAGAGTGCACACCCCTTGGAGGGAATGAAGAGCTAGCACTGCACGTGGTCACCAGTCACTGCCGGGATGGGAGGGAGGGGCCCCACGAGGCCAGGGAGTCCACGACCAACAGGGGAAACGCTGGAGAAACCAGCACACACGTTACTCAGGTTGGGAGCAAAATGAAAACCCAGCACCACCGGCGGGCTGTATGGAGAGGTCAGGGACTCGAATACAACACCACGGAGAATGCCAGCCCCTTGCACAGATGCAGGGGTGATGCAGAATTCAGAGGATGGAGGAGCAAAAGCACAGATAGACTAAGGTGGCCAGTGTTAGGCCCATAAGCTTTGCTTCTCAGATTGTGTTTGACTGGGGTGGGAGGTAGTGTGTACAAAGGGGAGGGCGCGGCTAGCGTCCACTGAGAGGTGGTGCAGGGGGGTGTCAAAGTAACGTTTTGCAGCTGGCATATAGCTGCCTCCTCACCTCCTTCAAGCTCACATGGGAGGCGAGAATAATGCTGCCCTGAGACGGAATGAAGAGATCTGGGCACAGGACCCAGGGATTCTGTTTGAATAAGGTCTCTAAGACGGTATATCCTTTTCCAAATGCCTCCCTCACAGGACGTAAAAAATAGAAATTTCTCTTGGTGTATTTGACTGTTCCCACCCCCACAAATGAAATCAGACAAAATGAAATTTCTGCTGGCTTTGGCCCAGGGATTGGCCTCCACTCTTCCCTCTGTCTGGTTTGTAGATGGAGAGCAAAGCCCCCATCCTTTCCTTGCCTGGGGGATCACCTCCAGAGAGAGACACCCGCACCTTGGCCGGCATCGAAAGCCAGGCAGCCCAGCCTTCCGCACACCACCACGCCAGGTGCGCTCTCAGGGTCGCAGGGGCTCCCTCTCTGCCCGAAGCAAACGCTGACATCTCTGGGAGCCGAAGGGAGGGAGGAGGCCCTGCTAGCTGCCACGGGTTGAGGCTGCTTCCCTGGACCCCAGCGCAGCCTGAGATGGGAAAGAGGCGTTTGTTTTCTTTCTATCCTGTTTGCATTTTACTTCATAGAGGTGACAAGTTTGTGTGTGCGTCTGAGAGAGAGAGAGACAGGGAGAAAGACAGGGTAACGTGTGCATGCATCTTCCTACACATGGAACCCCAAAAGGACACGCTCACTGCTCTGGTTGGACCTGGGAAAATCTGAGGTGAGGGAAACAGGTGTCCTGAATGAGAACAGTTCCACAGCATAAACACATGCACGCACGCGCGCGCGCGCGCGTGCACACACACACACACACACACACACACACACACACACACTCCAGTACACACACTGACATACATACAGTACAAATGAGCACAAATGCCCTGCTGTGCACAGCTGTTTTCTAATATAGAGAATTTACAAAATATAGAATTTTGTATATTTGTTAGATCTCCAAGGTTTTCAGTAATACAAAATAAAAAATACAAAAAGACAAGTTGGGATCCCTGGCCTCCCTCCGCAGTGGCATCCTGGTTTGCTTGTGGGCCTCTTACACGCATACAACTAGCACAGTCTAAAGAAGGGCACAGAAACGTGTTTTGTTTTATTTAATAAATATTTTCTTTTTTTCTCAGAACCACCACTCCTTGCTCCGAGTCCTCTGGCCTCCCCCTCGCAGTTAGTTCTGCCCCCTGCAGGGGCACCGGCTGTGGGTTGTGGGAGGGGCCCGCGAGGAAGGCCGAGGCCCATCCAAAAGCCAGCACTGCTGCCGAGGCCTGCAGAGCCGCTCCCTCGGTCTGAAGTGTAAAGGCTCGCACAGAAAAGCAGCCCCGGGCCGGGGCCAAAGTGGCGCGCCTCCCGCCCGCCGGAGGCCGAGCTCCGCGGTCCCGCGCCCAGGCGGCCTGCCCTGCCGAGCCGATCCCTCCTGCCGCTCCTCTCCGCGCGCGCGGCAGCTCCCGTGAGCCAGAAAACGAGGTTCCGACCGCATGTGGCGGCGCCTTCAACAGAGGGAGACATCTTTGGTCAGCTTGGTGCTCGCAGGACGCTGGCACCCGGGCCTTGGACGGAGACCGCCAGCCCTCCCGCCCGCAAGGGCAGAGGCTGCTTCTGGAGTCAAAGTGGGAAATCTCAGGGCGGCCTCGCGGGCTGGAGCGAGGCTTCCGCCGTGTCTCTGGAGGCCAGGCTGCCTGGCGTCCGCGGTGGCTGCTAACTGGGCGGGGGCCCTCCGTTGAGGAAGTAGGTCATCATCTCGCCTTTGCCCTTGACCTTGACCACACCCCGGCACTCCAGCTGGTACGTGTTGGCGGCCAGCACCTGGTACATGTCTGTGGTGACCTAAGAGGCAAAGGAGGAGAGAGGACAGGCCATCCATGACCTGACTGCCCCTGACTTGGAAGGGTGGGTGGCAGCCTCACTGTGGGGCAGCTCTCCCAAGGAAGGGCCTCAGAACCCAGAAGGAGGCAGCACCCACTTCCGGCCAGGTGGGGTGGCCAGCCCCTGAGGCACCTGTGGCCACGCACTGCCTACCGCCATCCTCCACAACGAGAGAGCCGCAGAAGCTGAGGGGAGCTCTCAGGAGCTCAGAGCCCTCCCACTCCCCACAATCCACGCCCAAGTGTTTTACCAAAGCCTCACTCCAGACCTTTCAGAAAGTTCTAGAAACTGGTTTTCCATCACAGACAGTTTGAGAACCGCTGCTGATCTGATTTCATCTTCCTAGGAGGTTAGAACTATGATCTCAGGCTCGGAAAACCTATGCCACTTGCCTGAAGTCAGGCAGCTGGTAAATGCTAGAGCCCGGATTCACTTCAGATTGTGCCGCCCGCCTCTGCTTTGGCTTTTGGAACAAAGAGGAGGACTCACAGGCAGTGCCAGTAACGACAGGACACTACCGCAGGGCGAAGGGCCAATCAGAGGTGACGGGAGGAGCAGTGAGACTAAAGCTTCAGCACAGGGTGATCCAAGAGCCAGCAGCCCTGCCGGGGCCCCCCCCCACACCTGCTGTCCAGCCAGGAAGGGGCGGCACATTCTGTGAAAGGTAAGCCCTGTGTAAAGGTAGGTGCCCGGCTGTCGGTTACTGACTGAGCCCCTCACATCTGTGTGTGCCACCCTCCCCAGGATGGAGGCCAGGCCCCTCAGGCAACCCCCACAGGCCAGCCAGGGCCATGCTGGGGTCAGTCCCTTTGTTCAGAGGCCCCGCGAGGTACTGAAGTTAGGGGACGGTTAAGCAGTGTCGGTGTGAGCAGGGACCTTAAAAATGGCCCAGTTTGCACTTGGGAAAACCTAGACCGGGAAGGCTAACCGAGGTTCCAGAGTTCAGGGCCTCTCTGCGTCAGGTCAAGCAAGGCCCGAGAAAAACAAAGGCAGGCAGCTGAAGAGCACCAGCCTGCACAGGATGAAGAGATGAGAAAGTCTCCAGGTCTCTGGCCAGGCTGCTTAGCTGTTAAGACTGGTGGGGCACCATCCAGGGACCAGTGGCCTTGTCTCGTTTTCAGAGCCAAGCCCTGAGTGCTCTGAGCTCCATTTAGCAAGTCCTGCTCCCTGCAGCCATGTGACTGCTCTCTGCAGCCATGTGACTGCTCTGTGTGCTGGTGCGTGGCTAGCACTCCTGACTTGGCATGGGCAGCTGGCTGTGCCATTCCCCACAATTCCTCCTGGGGCCAGTAGAGGGCTTTGCGGAGGCTAGAAGATCTGTCCAAGGTACTGAGAGCCTGAAACACAATTGTGTTCTCCAAGTTTCCACTGCATCAGTACCAACCACCGCATCTCCCTCAAATGTGGCTGCAGAAATTCTGTCTAGGAACTGTGAGCAGCCTGCTGGAAGACCGCTTAGCATCACACAGAGGTCCCCCAGTGGACATGAAGGTGGATGCTCCTGCACTCACCTGGATGCGGTCGGGCACACCGGTGCTGTCCATGCGGCTGGCCACGTTCACCGTATTGCCCCAGATGTCGTACTGAGGCTTGCGGGCTCCAATCACGCCCGCCACCACGGGGCCAATATTGAGCCCTGCAGGGCACAGAAGTCAGAATTCTCATCAGGGTTCAGACCAACTCTTTCCTGCCTGCCCTCGACATCATTCCTCCCCCGATTCTTGGCAGAGTCTCCCCCTGACTCTTGGCCTGAAGACACCCAGGGTCCTTCTGGCTTGAGGCTGTACCTAACCCCACAGCTGCCACTGCTTGGATCCTATTGCACACTTGCTAACTTGAGACCACAGGAACCCATTCACATAGCCACCACTTCTCAGCTCCTGCAAATCCACCGCCAGACTGCCCTCTCTAAGGCTTCCAGTGACCTTTTGCATTTTCTGGTTGCCTTTCTTTGATCATCCCTCTCCCGGTGGCATTTAAGTTTCCACCTTTCCTTCCATACCAGACTCGCCTCGCTCCTCTGTTCCAGGGGTGCCACCACTCTCATTCTCAGAACCTGCCTCCTAACCCACTTCCCTGCCCAGTGTCTGCTCTCTTCAAGTAATTCACCCCCAGGTTTCTGCACCAGGGCGGTGATGCTGCAGTGACTGACGTCGGGAAGTAATCTGCCGCATCCATGTGGACTCTCCCTCTCTGTCTTTCTCCTCCACTTCTGCTCCAGTCTGTCTGCCCTCCTAGTCCTGCCCAAGACAACACTGAGCAGCCCCGCCCCTGAGCCTCTGCTGTGCTAGTTTCTACCTCAAATGCCCTTCCTCCTCTCCCAGCAAAGTCCTTCCCAGACACATCTGCCTCAACCAGCATTCTCTTGATATTTTCTGCCCCACCTCCAAGGCCCAGGGCACTCACTCCTATCACATAAACTATCTCTCATGATGGGCCTCATTAAGCCTAACTGTGGCTTAACTATTTCTTAGCATGCGGCCACAAATACAGCAGAAGCTCACACACACACCCCTCGACCACTCACTAAATCAGAAATGTTATCAGTCCTCAAAACTCTTCCCTCCACCAACCTCCTCTTCGGGTCCATCAAGCCGCAGGTAGCTTTTTACCCCATGTGCTATTCCCAGGCTGGGCTGTCACCCTCACTGGTGACAGCCATGCTTCCCAGGGACGACATCATGCGTCTGTAGGGCAGGATCTACCACATGAGGCTCCCAGCTGCCTGCTGTCTGCCTGTCACTCAATCCCCAGTCCTGGTCCAGCGCAGGAGCTGGGGTAGCTCACAGAAACATACATGCCAGGAGAGAAGTGCAGATCAGAGGAGGTGGGGAGGTGGAGTGAAAGGAAAACAAGGATGCAACACCGTGGGAAACCAGGGCTGATGCTCACACAGAAGCACGGGGTGGTCATCAGTTAAAGCCAATCCCGAGCTGGCTCTGGTCTGGGTTTCCAGCTCCTGATGCAAAATGAAAACCTGATCCAGTCTGCAGGCATGTGCCCACCAGCCCGCACGGCCAGCTCCTCAGGGAAAGCCAGTTCCCAGCACTCAGGCCAGAACAAAAGATCTCCTGAGGACCTTCACGACACAGTATTGACTTTTAAGAATCCATATTTCAGTTTAATGTGCTAATTTTGAGAACTGAAATACCAGTATCTTTGTTGGTGAATCACTGTTCCTTTTTTAAAAATTTGAAATCTGAATCATTTTTGGCCTGAGACATTTCTGGGAGGGAGCTGATAATACATTAAAATTTGGACAAAGGACTGCTCTTTCGGAAAGCATTCTTTATCTCCACCATCCTCAAGAGGTAGAGAGCAGTGCTTGACAAAGCTGTTTCTTTTGAAAAAGTAACTCTTATTCTGAAAGCCTGGGTATCCTTGACAAGATAAGGACAAAACGAGCCACTGAGACACCTTGAGCCTTATCAAGCAACACAGAGTTGTGTTTCTCAGATCGTTTAGTGGATGCAGTAGCGGAGCAAATAGGCAAGTGTGCTGATGTACGTGGGTTTTCCCTGCACTATTCTTGCAGCTCTTCTGTAGAGTTGAAAAGTGTCAGAATAGAAGACTGGAGTAATAAACAACAAAAGGAATACAAAGAAGATGTATAGCACAGGAAATATAGCCAATATTTTATAATAACTTTACTTGGAGTATAATCACTATGCTGTAAACCCACAACCAGAGAAGGCAATGGCACCCCACTCCAGTACTCTTGCCTGGAGAATCCCATGGACGGAGGAGCCTGGTAGGCTGCAGTCCATGGGGTCGCTAGGAGTCAGACACGACTGAGCGACTTCATTTCCACTTTTCACTTTCATGCATTGGAGAAGGAAATGGCAACCTACTCCAGTGTTCTTGCCTGGAGAATCCCAGGGACGGGGGAGCCTGGTGGGCTGCCGTCTATGGGGTCGCACAGAGTCGGACATGACTGAAGCGACTTAGCAGCAGCAGCAGCATACCCACAACGAATATTATATTGTAAATCAACTATACTTAAATTAAGAAATAAAATAATAAATACAGAAATTGAAAAAAATTATATAGGGTTTTGGTTCAGAGATTTTCTAAACAAGTAGTATATAGCTCTGCCTGTTTTGAAACTGGCCCAGGGCCTCTGCTCAGAACTTTCCCCTCTCTCCTGCAGCAGTCCTGCCCCCCAGATACCACAGCATCTACAAAGCTCCTCAAAGCCACCCAACAAGGGCCAAAGCATTTGACAAAGAAGGAATCCAAGGAAGATACGTGGACTCAACTTATCTCTACATCCTCACCATTTCTTTCCCCAGTTTGTGTAGATTAGAAGAACCTTCACCTCACCTAGATCTTGCTTACACACACATAGAAACCACTTAAAACTCAGCAATAACCCCCTTCTGAGTTCCAGCCTCTCCCATGGGGAGCCCTGTGCCCTTGGCGCACAGCATCCCCCACAAAGCCTCTCTGGTGGGCATAGTGGGTAGAAAAGGCAGGAACTGAGAAAAATGCTCACCACCATGCAGAGGAGGCACCTCTAGGCCCTGGGAGAGCTCTGCTGTGTGATGGGCACCAACCCTGCCCCTTGGGCAGGGACATACGACAACATCAGCCTCCTTGGACTGGCTTATGGAAGCAGGATGGGAGAGGGGGTTTGGGGAGCACCCACAAGCCCTCAGCACTCTGAGCCAGGCTCACCGATCTTCATCTGGAAGTTGTTGAAAGAGTGCTCGTTGATGTACTTCATTTGGTCCATCAACTTCATGGCGAAGTCGGCCAGGGCTTTGATGTGGGTCTTGCCCGCCTTGTCGTAGGTGGAGTCATTGAGGCCCGAGGCAGCCATGTAGGTGCTGCCGATGGTCTT
The DNA here is from genome assembly GCA_006410675.1 of Oreotragus oreotragus. NCBI lineage: Eukaryota > Metazoa > Chordata > Mammalia > Artiodactyla > Bovidae > Oreotragus > Oreotragus oreotragus. The sequence continues at coordinate 118,051 of SJYX01008089.1, read as the reverse complement.
GATCTTTTCCAGCTGCCTGAACCGGTCCTCACTAATGATCTGGGAAGAAGGAGGCCAAACCTGGGTCACCCCGAAGTTGGGTACTGAGGTCTGCCGGGGAGTGCAGCAGCACAGCCCCTCACCCTGGTTCCACACAGAGGGGCCCATCTCTGTCACCAACTCAGAGTAAAGCCTCAGTGCTCCCCAACAGTCAGGCCTCCTCCAGTACTCATCCACTGGCTGCCTAGGGACTGTGGGCTATGAGCCCAGCCACATACAAGAGCCCCTGGGGCCAGGTCACGAGTCACCTCTGGGGCTTTTCCCCCTAATATGGATTGGCAGCCGCCTTTCCCTTTGCTGGCTAAGGTCCCCAGCCCTCCCAGGGAAACCTCCTCATTGTTGTCCAGCAGGCCACTCTCTCCTGTCTCCAGGATCTGCTGGAAGCCTGTCCGCATCCATTTCAGTCAACTCCAGTAACCACAATGCCCGGGAGTCTCAGGGGCTGCTTCTGACACTGCCTGATGCCAGCTCCACCATCTCTCTAGTGTTTGTGCTCCATTCCCCGGCCCCTGTATTCCTGCTGGGCTTGTCCCTCTCACACTCACTACATGGTGAGCTCCTAGCACCGAGACTGCTCTACTGGGTACAGTATTCCTCAGGGGCTGGCACACACTAGGTACTCAACAAAGAAAATGTCTTTGCTTCTGCTTCTGCTGTTCAAGGCTTTGAAACTTGGTTCCACCTCCTCCTTTAGCTTGGGAATCCCTCCTCCCTTGGACTCTCTCAAACGCTAAGCCCCAGCCTGAGGCCCTGTCCAGCCTGAGATGGCACAAGAGGAATGGCAGGTGATGGGGGATGGTTGGCGAGTCAGCCAGGCAGGGCCTCGATGGGGCAGCTGAGGCTGAAACCCCAGCTCTGCCGCTTACAGGCAGTGACCCAAGGCAAGAGGCTTAGTGTCTGTGAGTCTGGGCCTCCCCACTGTGACGTGGTGATGGGGAAGAAATACACGCAGGCACCTGTGGCAGTGCCTGCGACACAGTCAGGGCTCCTGATGTCTCCACTCACACTGGTGATGGGAAAGGGGGAATCGGGGCCCAGCTGCACCTCGTCAAAGTCTGCGATGATCTCGTTGAGCAGCCGCAGGCACTCGACGCCCTCGTTGTTGGCCTCCAGCTCCACGTAGAACTCGGAGAAGTTGGCGATGGAGGCGAACATGACGGCCACGCACTCGCAGGACTGATAGTAGAGCTCGTCGTTGCGCCGCTCGCGCGCCAGGAAGTGCGCGGCCACGTCCTTGGGCAGGATGTTGTGCAGCAGCCGCCGGTTGTAGGCCTGCAGCTCCTCCATCTCCTCCTTCTCCTCTGTGGCCTGGGACAGAGGGCCCGGTCAGAGGGAGGGCAAGCAGCAGGCTGCTTAGAAAAAGGCAGTGCAGCCCGCCTGCGTGCCCACATGGGCCCAAGACTTCAGCAAGTGCCAGCTGCATCCTCGCTGCTGTCTCTACTTCAGGTTTTCAATAAATAGCAGCTACTACTCTGACCACCAGAAAAGAGAGCTCTGTAAGTGGCTAACTCTCCCCACCTGCCTCTCAGAAAGCGACACCTATGAGAGCAATGATCCTGCAGGAGGGACCCTGAGTGAAAGCAGGTCCCAGAGGAGAAGCTGGACGGATCCTGCCTGCCCCAGATGAAAAGGAGGCAGGAGGGTAAAAGGCTGGCGCACGGCCCTCCAGCCACCCAAGTGTGCCTCGATTGTCCATTTGCCTCTCCGTATAAGGAAATGCACACAGAAAAGCAATTTGATAAAAATCATTTTAGCAGACTGAATGCAGGGAAACCTGCTTAGAGCCCTGCCTGGTCTCCCTGGTTCCCCGAGAGCTGACCCAGCCCAGGACCAGAGGGTGCACGTGCCTCGAGGTGCCACCTGGGCAGGACAGGGATTTCACTGATGTCCCCAAGCTTGGGTCCTGGGCCTGGGACAAACTCACCATCCAAGATAAAGAGACAGTGCAGAACCCTCAGGTCAAGAGGCCAATAGTGGCCCACAAGCTGAAGCACAGAGGTAGTCCTGCACTTTGGTGTGGAAGGAGCCAGCTAACCAGAGTGTTCAAGGGGCACAGGGGTCCAGAAGGGGGTTCTGCTTGCTCCCTCCCCTCAACAGCAAACAGAATGGTCCCTTGAATGGGGTCAGGCAACAGTGTAGGTAAGGCAGGCAGACAGGCAGGCCAAGCATCATTAGCAGGGCTGTTTAAAAGATCTAGCCAGCCTTCTTGGGCCTTCCTTAACTGAACATGGAGGCCCTTCTATTCACTGCAGCAGAACCTCCAAAAAGGCCAGGACCATTTCTCAGGGCCCTGGGTCTCCAGGTGGACAGTGGCTGCCCGTGGAGAAGGAGCTGCTACACCCATCAAAGCTGCAGGTCTGGCTCCAGGAGGGAAGGAAAAAGCTGGGGGACGAGGTGAGAGGACCCACCTCGTTCTTGGGATGGGTGGGTCACACCCAAGGAAGTTCCTGGGCCCTCAGATGCCAGGGGGTCCACCAGGCACATGCTGCCTTCCTGCCGGGTGGCTCCTGTGGGGTGGGACACTTCGACCATCCCCTCCCCTAAACTGGGCTTCCCCAGTGGCTCAGTGGTAAAGAATCTTGCAATGCAGGAGATGCAGGTTCTAACCCTGGGTCGGGAGGATCCCCTGGAGAAGGGAATGGCAACCCACTCCAGTATTCTGGCCTGAAAAATCTCATGGACAGAGGAGCCTGGTGGGCTANGTGGCTCAGTGGTAAAGAATCTTGCAATGCAGGAGATGCAGGTTCTAACCCTGGGTCGGGAGGATCCCCTGGAGAAGGGAATGGCAACCCACTCCAGTATTCTGGCCTGAAAAATCTCATGGACAGAGGAGCCTGGTGGGCTACAGTCTATGGGGTCACACAAACAGACATGACTTTGTGACTAAACAACAATGACTCCCATAAAGAAGGGCCCCTGCTTCTGCTCTGGAACAGCTGTGCCAGCGGGAGAAGGCTGGTGTGGGAGTCCCTCTCTTCCTCCCTGCTGTCCCCGCAGAGGGGCCCCAGCTGCTTTGAAGATGCACCAGGCTGCCCCCATTCCTGCCCCTACCACCCACGGAGACCACATGCCTGGGGACCCAGGAGCCCCTCAGCTCCTCTGATCAGCCCACAGGTGGCAGGAATGCTTTCCCAGAGAGCATCTGCCCAGAGTGTCAGACAGTGGAGCCTGGGGATGGGGACGCGGGGAGCACAGCTGCTGCTGGGAACAGAAGCCAAGCACAGAGGTGCTGGTCAGGTGCACTTGCCACCTCTGGGAACTCTGCCCAAGACGTGTGGGCAGTTGCCAGCACAGCCAGCTGCTTCTAGGGCTGGGCTCTTCTCAGGCAGGATGGCCCAGCGGTTGACAGGTGCTTGCTGGTCCTAATAAGGTCAAGGCTATGGGAGGAGACAAGAATGGGTTCTCCAGAGAACCAAGGCCCAGAGGAGAGCCATGCAGGTGTGTGTTTTGTGCAGGTGCTTCAGGGAAGCTGAGGACCCCAGGCTCCCCACCTCCCTGTCAGCACCACACCCACCCACCGAGACCATAGACCCAACAGCTAAACGGGCTGCTAGGCGAGACTGGCGGTGGGGCAACAGAGCATCACTCATCCATCGGGGACCTGAGTTCAGGTTGTTATTTACCCCTCCCCAAAGCGCTGGAGGACGATGGGAGATGGAAGGATGCGGGAGCATCATGAGATGCTTCAGTAGAGGCGGGCGGACACGCCTGACAAGTAGACACACTCGCCTCCACACTCACACACATGCACATTTTTGCAAAATGGGGAGTGGCCAGCCACTTCCTGGTCAATTTCCCTTCCTTCCCAACCTTGTACAGAGTGCTTGTGCCTGAGGAAGGGCGAGATCAGAGGAGGGAGCGCCACATGTGGTGTGTCCAGCAGGGAAGCAGGGCAGTGAGGCGGGGAGCAGGCACAGTGGGGCAGAGAAGGGGGCTGGGGTGGTGGGGAGGCCAGTCCCATTGAACAAATGAGTAAATATGTGAAAGAAGTCGAAGGGGAAGTTCTCACTGCCAGCGATAGTATTTGCACACATGGAAGGAGGAAGGCCAGAAAGAAGCCTGGGGTATTGCTTTGGGAATGGGGGTACTGCTACCAACTCATGGTTTTAGATATCAACTGACAGTTACTGCAGTAGTATCCATTCATATGTATGTGTATATGTGTGTATTTTCTATATCCTTACATACATTTCCTATCTTTGTCCACAGAGAGGACCCAGAACAGTGAGCACACGGGCTGCCCTGATCTGGGTTTCTAAACACCATTCTCCATGAAAAACAATTGGGGCACTTTGAAGGGAAAGTACATGATGAGCCCCAGAGAGCATCTTGTGCCAGAAAGTAAAAAATGCTCAAAGAACGATGGAGACGTGTCAAAGAACACGGAACCCAACCTGAAGACACACTGACCAGAGCCAGGACACGTGAAACAGTAAAATAAATAAGGAGAGGAGCAGAGTGTAAGCCCCACTGAATTCGACAGGAATCTGTGAGTTAGGCTGATGTAGATAAATGAAGGAAATAAGAGGAGGATAAGGAAAGCTCTGGGCTTCCCTGGTGGCTCAGACGGTAAAGAGTCCGCCTGTAATACAGGACACCCGGGTTGGATCCCTGGATCAGGAAGTTCCCCTGGAACAGGAAATGGCAACCCACTCCAGTATTCTTGCCCGGAAAATTCCATAGACAGAGGAGCCTGGTGGGCTACAGTCTATGGGGTTGCAAATAGTTGGACATGACTGAGCAACTAACACACACAAGGAAAGCTCTGCCTTAAAGGAGACCCTCGATTAACAAATGTCGAAGGGGGACTTCCCTGGTGGTCCAGCGGTTAAGAATCCACCTTGCAATGCCCGGGGACATGGGTTCAACTCCTGGAACTAAGTAAGATCCCACATGCTGTGGAGCAACTAAGTCCATACACCACAACCACAACGAAAGAGCCTGCATGCCGCAGCGAAGACCCAGTGCAGCCAAATTAATTAAAAAAAAAAAAAGCAAGTGCAGAAGGAATGACAGACACAGGTCATCACACCTGGCAGGCAGGAGTCAGTGACGGATGCTGGGACTGCTGGGTGAGGTTTGCTGAGAATCCGATTATTGGAGTAATGCCAGAGTGTCCTTCCACGAAATGCTAATAGGGCACAAAAGGGAAGATGGGGACCTGACAGTGGAGAGATCTGACAGATGCCCACTAGAGAGGTGATCAAGGCTAACATCACCAGGGGTGGGACAGACCAACACAGAGGAATCCTCCAGGTGATGCTCTGAGGGGTGGCTAGTGAGGGTCACTTCCACGGTTTTCCTCCCAGAAGGCGGGGCCCAGGTCTGGACACAGGAAACATCAAGGGCCCCACACTGAGAGTTACAGAACAAGGACCTCTTTAAGACTGACACACTGAGGGGCAATGACAAGAAACATAATGACTAAATGCACAGGGTACCTTGGAGGGGTTCCTGGGCCAGAACTGGGACAGCTGACCAAACACGAATGGTTCTGTGAGTGGATGTATTGCGGGTGGACAGTGTTGATTTCCTGTCTGGGGGGTTGCATGGCAATAATGCAGAGAGTTTCCTTGCTTTGGGGAGGTAGACACTGGGGAACTGAGGGGGTGGATTGGGGCATCGTGTCAGAAAAGAGAGAGTGATGGAGCAAATGCAGGAAAATGGTTGGGGAATCTGACGAAGGGACTGGTGGAGCTTTTTACACTGTTCTTTTAGCTTTTCTGTAAATTCAAAATACTTTTTTACAACTTTCTCCCATAAAAGCAGATGAAACCTGGTGGGAGCCTCCATTTGACCCTGTACCCTCACGAGCTGGACAGGGTCCGGGGGTGGGGGGTGAAGGGGTATTCAGTCACAGGAAGCGGAGTGGCTGGCTCCCCCTCCCTGGCCTCCACCCTTTTCTCGGGGTCTTTGCAATACACCTGAGTCACACAGCAGCAACCACCTTGGGAGGGGCTTCTGGAGGGCTCATGGGGGAGGTGGGGGCTGAGAGCAGAGGAATGGAGGGAAATTGGCTTCAGGCTCCACAGAGTCTGGTCAGCCCCCAGGGGAGGGCTGGAGGCCTCCTGGGAGCTTCCCCAAGAAGAGGGCCACGAACCAGCGGGGAGGAGGCTGGGAGGCTGCTCCCTGAGAAGAGAAGATGCACCCTCACAGTGGGTACCCCTGAGGCCCCTCCCGACCCAGGGTTTAGGAGGAGCGTTCTGCAGGAAAACATGCTTCCCCAGCCTCAGGGCATTCCCACCGAGACCTCAGTGGGGGCCTCAGCAAGACCTCACACAAAACTCCCAATAGCAGGGGCAGCTAGATGCCTCCACTTCCGCTCAGCAGCCAGTGAAAATCAAGGCTTCCTGCCCTGGCCTGAAGACTTGAATCTCGACATTACTAGGAAGCTGAGGATGGAAGCCTAAGCAAGCTACAGATGAGCTGGAGAAGTGGTCTGCACACAGGCGCCAGGCCAGAGGAGGCAAAGAGGCCAGGCTAAGCTATGCCTTACAAGCGGCTGGGAGGGAGCAACAGGTCTGAGCCCCGCCCCTACTCCTATCTAAAGCCAGGCTGTCTCACAGGTCCTGGGCACCCTCTCCTGCACCTCTGGTGGTCCAGCAGGTAGTAAGGGGCCACACAGGGGCTGCTGCTAGCACCTGGAGCACGCTGTGCATGGCCCAGCATCACCCCCTCCTCCAGGTGAGCATAGTCAGTTTTCAGGGCACAGAGTCTGGACAGCAGAGTGCCGGCTGGATTTCAGCTCCACCGGGGCACCCAGCACCCAGCACCTCTGCCCCTGCCTGGGCCAGGGCACAGCGACCTGGCTGGACTTCCTGTCAGCTGCCTTTGATGCCCCTTCTAGCTGTCTTCCCCTGGAGGGGGCTTCAAGTCCAGTTCTGGTCACGTCGAGCCCTGCTCAGATGCCTCTGGTGCCAGCTCCCGCACTCAGGCCTCTGAGGCCCCGGAACTGCCCACCCTCTGCTCCCCTCCTCTCCTCCTGCCTGTCCACCAGGGTCCCAGCACTGGGCACTGTTGAGGGTGGGTTTGCCTGGAGCTCTGCAGTTTTGCCTCTTGGCCCCAGAGAGCAGGAGGCAGACTCACCGGGACCCAGGGTACCAGGCAGTTGGGATGAGGCCTGAGCAGGACAACTCGTCAGTGCAGAACCCAGGCCCAGCCCAGAAAGTGCCCAGAGGCCTGGGTACCTCCTCCCGCGCCCCACCTGCCCTGCCCCAGCCCCTGGCCACCCACCTGAAGTTTCCAGAGGAAGTCGAGGCGGGCGGTGGACTCCACCTGCTGGGCGTGCAGGTACAGGGCCAGCACGAAGACGGAGATGATGATGGGCGTCACCACCTTCAGCGCCACCTTGGTCGGATGCTCAGGGCTGCAGGCAGGAGGCAGAGGCCCCACGCTTCGTGCCAGGCTCCGAGGACCGCGCAGGCCTGTTTGTATTCCTCCTGCTTCAGCTCGCCCCTCCTCACCCCCCTGCTCTAACTTTGCCTGAGGTGTGCCGTCTTCCTGGTGGACAGCCCTGTCACAGCCCCTGCTTGCCCTGCAGCCAGCGGCCGTTACTCCTCCACTGAGGCTCACTCCCCTGCGTCACTGGGGTGCTCCCCTCTGGTTACAACAGGAAATGAACCGGGCCATCTTACAAGGCAATGCATCATCCCAGGTCTCTCTCACTTGACAAGACAGGGGTTGTAACAAGGGAGCCAGGCAGGCCATACTGTCTCTGGGAAACCTTGGGCAAATCTCTTAACCTCTCTGAATCTTAGTTTCCTAACCGGTAGAATGGGGTAACAATACCCACGTTTCAAGATTGTGGCAAGAGTTACAGATACTGTATGCAAACTCCTGTATAGTATCTGAGAAACAGTAGGAACTCCAAAACTGGTAGCAATTATTATCTGATTATATTTCTGTTAACATTACTAATACTCCTAATAAAAAACAGCTGTCCCAAACCCTTCTCCTGTCCCAGCAAAGAGCCCAAACCTTGAAGGCTGCATACTGCCTGCGCAGCAGCAGCCCAGAGGCAAGACCTAACCAACCAACCCTGCAGGCCTGGCCTCTGCTCCTGCCCTCTGGGAGCAGAAGGGGCACATGTTCTCCTGTGCCTGGGGTCTCATGTACGCCCCCGGGGAGAGCTGGAGGCCTGTGGAATGCCCTCTGAGGCCTGATAGTCTTGGTCCCGAGTCTGTAAGTCATCTTGGGGTGATGGAGATCGTAAAAGAATGGTACCTACCCAGGGAGGCCCCATTGGTACTTCAAGAGGGAAGGGCCTCCTCCTTCATCACCCACCTTGCCACCAAGGCCCCCTCCCACCTGTGCACCACTGCTTTCTCTGCTGGGCTGGTGGCCTGAGCTGGTGGCCTCTGGCAAGCAGGGGTCGTATCAGGGAATTCAGACAAAGAGCTTCAACTCACCACTGGGAGGTCCCGTTGTTGCTGAAGTCTCTGTGAACAGGAGTTGGAGAGGGCTGTTCAGAACTGCTCCGTGCCTCATAGCCTCCAGGCCTCACTGCTGCCCCTGCCCCCTCTACACCCTTTACACCAGCTCTGCGTCCCCATGCCTTATATTTCTGTTCCCACAACTGCTGCTCCTTTGCCGTCCCCCCAGCATCCCTTTCCCCAATCCAAGGACACTTTCAGGATAGGAGGCTTGCAGAAAGCCTGGTCCCTATTAGCGTCTGGTCACCAGGACCACAAATCATCCAGTCCTTTCCTGGGACCCTACCTGGACAGCAGCCTGTCCCCTCTCCCACCCCAGCCCGTCGCTGCCACCCAGAGGAGAAACACTACACTTGTACTGTCCAGTACAGTAGCCACTAGCCATATGTGGCTACTGAGCTTAAAATGTGGCTAGTACAGGTTGAGACGTGCTATCAGTGTAAAATAGATACCAGCCTTTGAAGAATTAGTGTGGGAAGATATCAAGTACTTCACTAATAATTTAAAACTGACTGCATATGAAAGTAATATTCTGAGTATACTGGTTAAACCAATATATTATTAGAATTAATTGCATGTTTTGCTTTTTAATATAGCTACTAGAAAATTTAAAATTACCTCTGTGGCTTGCATGACTTTTCTAGTCAACAGTACTGCCCTAGAGCCAGGCCAGGGTTTCTCAACCCAGAAAGACCTCCACTCTCTGGGCGGGGCTACTTTAGTAGGAGGAGGGGAGGGGCTGTAGGGAAGGGGCAGGGCAGGAGAGAAAGACAGGCAGAGTCCCGCTCTTGCCCCATCCTTGGATGGAAGGGTGGACTTCCTCCTCCTCCCGTCCCCACAGGACTGCAAACTGCACTGCTCCTCATGCTCCAGTCTCCCTGTCATCTGCCCAGAGCCCCGCACGGCCACAGATAAGTTCTTCCTTGCATCTGCCTTAGACCCTTCACTACATCTTCATTTTCTCAGGTGATGTTCTCTGCACAAGAAGGTGACATCATTTCTGACATCTGAGTTGTGGCCGATGTTATCCATGACAGTACCTCCACTGCCAAGCTCGGTGCCTGGAACAGGGCAGGCGCTCCGTAAATATTTTTGAGTGACTGGGTAGATGGGTGAATGAATCCCTTCCTCTAACTCAGAGAAAGCACAGTTTGCTGCATTTTCTCAAGGGACACAGACCTGTCAGCTCACATGTTTTGCACTTCCTGATGTGTGTGTTGGGGGGCAGGGGGCAGACATGGTAATGGGAAGAAAGGGGTACTGTTATCAGGCACTTTACACATGTATTACTACTGTAGGTATTATTTCCACTCTACTGAGGAAAAGTAATGGGAGATTCAGGAAAAATAGCCAAATATGTGTCTGAAGCTGAGATTCAAACTCAATTTGACCCCAAATCAGAGCTCTTTCCTCTCACAGAGCCACCTCCCTGGGAAATCTGACATCTGTCACTATTTGACCAGGCTTACTGCCAGCTAGAATGCCTGGGGCACAATCTTCATTCGTGCCACCTCTGTGATGGCTGCCCACCATCACAGTCAGGAGCCTTTGAGCAGTGCACAAACTACCCAACTGTCCAGGGAGGCCCTGTCTACTTTGCTGAGTTGCCATAAGGATGAAAGGGATAAAATATCTCCAGGTGTCTGGCTTAAAGTAGGACAAATGCCCACAAACAACGAGGCTGTTCCTTTGCTCCCACACACCTTGCTTTCCAGCTCTATTGAACCTTGACCCCTCTGGGCCTGAGGCTGCAAGGGCAGTGAGGTGAAAATAGCTCATCAGACGCTGCCTGGGACAGATGAGGGACGAATCACTGAAGCCTGAAGTCAGGACTGAGGAAGAGTCTGGAGGCAGCACAGGGGACCTAGTAGCCCTGAGGCCCCCCTGAGGCCCCCCTCATCACTGGGAGAGGGATGAGCGGAAAGAAAAAAGACACTGTGCTGTTTTTGCCTAGGTGGTCAGAGCTGGGAGCAAAAGGACACTCCTCTGGAAGCCCTCTGCGGCCCCAGTCTTCCGTTTTCCTGTCTCTCTGCAATGCTCCAGACCCCATTTGGGGTCCCAGGCGGGTGTCACCTACATGGCGTTGGCCGTGACCAGTAGGTCGGCGTTGTCAAAGAGCGTGACACCGGGCACCTCAACGACGAGCACGTAGATGAGCTCGATGGCCAGCATGAGCACCAGCTTCCCGATGCAGCTGATCTGCAGGAACACGGAGCAGGCCAGCAGGCTGAGCAGCACGCTGTAGGTGAAGTACTGCGGAGAGAGGGCGGCCGCTTTAGCGCCCGGCCCCGCCCCCTCGGGCCCCGCCCCTCGGGCCCCGCCCTCCTCGGCCCGCGTCCCTCTTGGCCCCTCCCTGGGTGCCTTCCCCCTGCTCCCCCCGGAGTTCCACCCCCCATTCAATCTGCAAGCCCCGGAGCGTCCCACGCCGCCACTCCATCCCCTCCCCTGCCCCGCCTACCCCCAAGGGCACACCCTTGTCATTCCCGCTCCCTGCCCTCCTGCCTGTCTTTCCCCAGCCCTCACCACCCCTCTCTGGTCCTCAGCCTGTTTCTTCTCAGCTGAAGTCTTGGGGGAAGGAGTGCTGTGTGGCCTCTTCCTTTCTTCCCTTCTTTCACTTCTGGCCTCTCCTGGCGTTAAGGGTAGAAGGGGACCTGTTCTGGGGCCGGGGCGGGGGTGGACGGCCCTAGAGGAGGAGCTGTGTGACGAGGACCTTGGGGGAAGTGGTGCAGGTGGGAAGGAGGAGCGTGGAGAAAAGATGGAATGGATACTGATTCTTCTCTCAAAGGCTTAGCCTTTAAAGGAAAGGCAGCTCTGGAGAAACTGAGCCCTGCCCAAGTAGAGGCTAAGACCAAAGAGCAGACGTCAGGGAGGAGAAGAAAGATACCAGAAGGAAGTCGCAGCGTGAGGGTTAAGGTCAGGGAACTTGGAGGTCAGACTTGGATTCTGGTCCCTGCCCAGTATGACCTTGAGCAAGTTACTTAGCCTCAGCTTTTCTCCTCTGTAAAATGGGGGTGTGCATTAGGATGAAAAAAACCTCATAGGGTTTTAAAGCTGGAAGTAGATAAATACCCTTTTAAGGCACTTACCATTGTACTTGATGCTTGGAGAGTTTTAAAAGAAACAGCTATTGTATGTAGCTTTTGAGAAAGAAGAGAGTAGATGGAAGGTTTAAAGTATGTATTTGCCTGACTTGGCATGACCATGAGGCCATAAGAAAACCTCAGTTTAAGATGAAAAATGATCAGAAGATGCTGTTGGAGGTGGGGCAGTTTTGCTCTAAAAAGTCTGGATTATTTGGATGTTAGGAAAGGGTTGATGGTTTAACTCTAGAGAAAAACCCTTTAGGATTGTAATAATGATTAGCGCCTTTCTGTTGACCTGTCAACACTGAACTAGCTGAATAGAGAAATTTCCAGATAGAGCAAAAGATTCTTTCCTAATTTTTTTTTTGAAGAGCATATTTCATTTAGTTAATATTGATGATTTGAACTGCAAACTCGGATCTCGAAGATAGAACAGGTAACATCAGGTTGCTGTGACAGTGTTTTAGGAGAAGCATCTTCCTCTGGGAAGGAACTGTGGGTGGCCTGGTGAGGTAGGAATTTGGGCAGAATAAGAACAGGTGAGTAATTAGGGGAATTAATTGAGAAAAGAGTTCATTAGCATATTGGATATTAGTCTCTAATAAAAATGAGTGTAAAATAATGGCTTTGAACCCAGAGGCAATCTTGGAGCCATAAGCCCTTTTGTGAAAGGAACAGGTTTTTTCCTGTTGTCGGTGCGTATATCAACTATGTCTAAATGGAAAAATATATCCTACTGGGTTGGTAATCACCCTGTTGATTAGAGAGATTAGAAGCAGGATTCTGAAACAAAATGGAACTTAACTTAATTAAAATTCTTCAGAGGTAGATTTTTAGGTCAGTGGAACCCCAGTGTAAAGCAGTGGGCTCTACCACACTTCAATTCCTACCTCACTGGTAATTGAAAAAGATGGAAATCACTGAAATAGTCACTCATTTCTCCTTAAGTGTAAGTCTTCTAAAGGGCAGATCAACTTAGGATTCAACTTCTGTTAGTCGGAGAAGGAGAGTGATGGGAAGGATGTGGAGTGGTTTTCGGGTTCTCACATTGAGGAGTTTGGTAGTTTTCTTTATCTTGGCTTTCCTTTTAACCTACTTAATTTTTTAAAATCAGCTTTGAACAGAGAGTGGCAAATCTTTTCAAAAGGTTAAGGCAAACTAGAGAAAGAGAAGCTTTTTATATGCCTTGGGCTGTGAAGACCTTATTTGAGACAATTATTAAAATGAGCTTAGAAAATAATATTGGTTGATATTCATGTGAAATTTCCATTTTTGCAGGTCAAAACCAGTTGTGTGTCGGCAGTTTGATATAGCTCGACCTAATACATTTTCAACTAATGACAGTTCTGTGTTCTGGCATAACGGGAAGTATGAGACTTATATTTCCTTCCAGGTTTAATTTTTTCCAGTCCTGCTTTTGGTTTGCTTTGTATACCCTGTGGCCACGTTGTGCTCAAGGGCTAAAGGGAAGTCCTTAATCCAAGAGTGTGTTACAGTTGTACTCGGAAATAGGCAGACTTGAATTTGAGATGTGAGAAAAATCACATTAGTTATAAATATTTTAAAGTTGCTCACATGTAATATAGCCCAGCTACAGTTTCAGCATAACTATTGTTGATATTTTTGAGATCTAACGCTGGCTGTCAATATCGGTGACCCATATAGTCTGAGAGCGAAGGGAAATTTTCCTGGGCTTGGGGGTCATCTGAAATGGGGGTCCTGGTACCGTTTGACTTAGAAAATTGGATGTGAGGAGGATCACTAAATAGGGCTATTATGTGTAACAAATGCAGAGTGCTCTTAGCTACTTTGATATCCCCATGCTGATCCGATTTAAGTAATTTAAAAATACGGCTTCCTTGACCATTATGTTTTTGTTACTAAATCAAAAGTAGTGTTTTAACATCAGCAGCTTAAAAGTAGGAGTGAAAAGGATGGGGCAGAAGTGTCCAGGAGGTGAGGGTTTTGAAGAAGGAAGAGGAAAGAAATACGGTTATGAAAGTGCATAGGTGCCTCTCATCTCTGTAGCCCCCTGCCCTCTACAGCCTGAGTGGTTACTGTTGATTTCATCACTTGTTTCACCTGCACTGTTGAAATATCCCTGTTCCCTTCAGAATTCTGAAGAGAACTTTGGACTTATTTATGATCTTTTAACTTAGAAAACATCCGAGAGCTCCGAGTACCTCTGTTCCAGTCTGACCGGGTCTTTTAGAAGATAAGTGAACTATTTATGGATGTACATTTGAAGGGCTGATTTTTAAACTCTTAGGAAGTTTATGGTGCTGTCACATGGGAAGGTTATTATAGCAGTTACTCACGTTTGCAAATCGTTTCATTACTGATTTTGAGACATGCCTGTGCATTGTTGGAGCAGTAGTCTATATACTGAGGACATTTTTATTAAAGTTCCTCTGTTTAATTTTGCTTTTGATTGTTGAGGGAAGGAAAGGAGGAGTGATTTTTCCCTTTGTGCCTGCTTAGTTCCAAGATAAGTGTGATGTATGGTTGGCTTTTGGAAGGCAGAAATCAGTCATTTCAGTCCCACCTGATTTGACCAGATGACCTTGAGCAAGTTCCCTTGATCCTTTGATCTTATCCTTGGCCACAAAAGAAAGCTGTTTGAAAAACTAGAACTGCGTCTTAGCCAAACCGCTAGTGAGTTTTCTTGTATAGAAAGTTGATAATTCATGCACATTCTATATGCGATTTGGACCTAAGATTCTAGGTAAGATACATGTTTTATATAATCAAATGCAACCTTTTCTAGTAACCTCAGGAAAATTTCAGATCCCCTCCTAAGTGTAGTCTGAAAATTGTTGTTCTTCCTCACATGCAAGTGGCCTCAAAATGCTTGGGTGCACTTAGTTCCTGAGCTTTTCTGGGGTGAAATAGGCACTGTGAATGTGGGTTATTTAGAGAATTAAAAGGCACCACCCTGTTAGAGGACCTGCTTCTCCCCACTTGCTGGCTCACTCAGATATTTCCTCTGAGTATTACATTGTATCAGTCTTCTTAGAAGGAAAGCACATTTGGAGAGCAGATTGAGGTTATAAAACTGAACAGCAGCACATTTGACCAGGATTTTAGTGATGTTTTGTGTCTTCCTGCAGAAGTTTGCTATGTTGGAAACAAAGTCTTAGGTTTGAAGTTGAAGTCTCTTGAACAGTGAAAATGTGCTGGTCCCAGACAGGCTTGGGAAGCAGTGTTCAGACAGTATCAGTTGCCATTCCAGGGCCTCAATACTCCAACCAGTAGCTAATTCTGCTCTGACCCTGACATTTCCCCCAGTGAGCCTGACAGGCCCGTGGGAGCTGCCTGTAATATGGGCACACATCCTTGTGTGGCCACACCACTCTTTAGAGCTCTCCAAGATTCTGAAACACCAACGCCGTAGAAGCTGGAGTGCTGGTGACTTGCTTGCTTCCGTAAGAATCTGCCTGGAATGTAGGAGACCTGGGTTTGATCCTTGGGTTGAGAAGCTTCCCTTGGAGAAAGGGAATGGCTACCCACTCCAGTATCATTGCCTGGAGAATGCCATGTTCAGAGGAGCCTGGCAGGCTATAGTCTATGGGGTCGCAAAAGAGTTGGACACAACTGAGTGACTTAACACTAATTTTGCAGCTTTTATGTTTTTTAAGATTTTTCTGGTGTGGACCATTCTTAAAGTCTTTATTGAATTTGTTACAACCTTGCTTCTGTTTTACCTTTTGGTTGTTTGGCCATGAGGCATGTGAGATCATCTTAGCTCCCCGACCAGCGGTCAAACCCGCATACCCGGCCAGCAGTCGAACCCGCATCCTCGGCATTCATTGGAAGGCAAAGGTGTAATCATTGGACCACCACGAAAGTCCCAGCAGCTTTTTAGATCATGGAAGATATGTTGTACACATCCAGCTGCACAACAAGCAAATAGAACTTCAGCAAGCGAGAAGTAGGCAGGCACTGTGATGCTGCAGAGGCCTGCCAGAGAACGACAGCGAGCTAGTGGCTAACATTGGTCAAGATGAAGTTTCAGTTCAGTTCAGTCACTCAGTCATGTCTGGCCCTTTGCAACTCCCCTGGACTGCAGCATGCCAGGCCTCCCTGTCCATCACCAACTCCCGGAGTTGAAGGTTAATCAGAAGCAGAAGGTTAAACAGAAGCAAACAGATTGGGTGTTGGCTTCAAAGAAGTTCAAGGAGATAAAAAGAGGCAGGCCTGCGTACACTATCAGTGAAAGAGCAGTTATTCTTTCAGTTCAGTTCAGTTGCTCAGTCATGTCCGACTCTTTGTGACCCCATGGACTGCAGGTCCATCACCAACTCCCGGAGTTTACTCACACTCATGTCCATTGAGTCAATGATGCCATCCGACCATCTCATCCTCTGTCGTCCCCTTCTCCCACCTGCAGTCTTTCCCAGCCTCGGGGTCTTTTCAGATGAGTCAGTTCTTCGCATCAGATGTCCAAAGTATTGGAGTTTCAGCTTCAACATCAGTCCTTCCAATGAATATTCAGGGTTGATTTCCTTTAGGATGGACTGGTTTGAGTTATTCTTTAGTTTCTAGATTTTTGACTGCTTTATAAGCCCAGATTGAGTCATTAACTTGTCCAAAGTTGAGAATTACAAAATATCCCTGAGGCACATACCATTCCATTGAAAAGATAAGGTTAATCATGAGAAACACCTAGAGAAAAATTGAATATAGTACGTAATCAATTCACGCTGCCCTAACTCAGTCAGTAAAGAAACTGCCTATAATGCAGAGAGCCAGGTTTGATTCCCGGGTTGGGAAGAGCCCCTGGAGAAGAAAATGGCAACCCACTCCAGTATTCTTGCCTGGAGAATCTCATGGAGAGAGGAGCCTGGCAGGCTACAGTCCATGGGGTTGCAAGAATCGGACGTGACTTAGCAAGTAAACCACCACAACCAGCTAATCAACTTCTAAATTCTGTGATACTAGCAATCCCAGGGATGGGGGAGCCTGGTGGGCTGCCATCTATGGGGTCACACAGAGTCGGACACAACTGAAGTGACTTAGCAGCAGCAGCAGCAGCTGTTAATGAGGTGGAGGTTCAGATACAGGCATTCATTCACTGATGGAATAAGTAGTGTTTTTTGATTGCTGCCCCTCTTGTCTGATAGTCTTGGGTATTGGGCAGTCTAGAAATGAGTAAGGCGGAACATTTCTGCCATCCTGGTGCTTTCATTCTAGTGGGACGTTTTTCCCCTTTGTGGTGCTTTTATTCTGTCGGGGAGACAGCCAATATGCAAGATATTTTTGGATAGTGGTAGGAGTAACTGAGGGTCTATTTTAGACTGAGTGGTTAGGGAAAGCTTCATTAAAGAGGTAATATTTGACCTGAAGGGTAGAACTGGCCATCTCAGGTCTGGAGATTAGGGTGGTGATGGAGGTGTCAAGCATATGTGAAGGCCCTGAGGCAGAACCCCTAGTGAAGGTTGACTGGATTTTTATAATGACGGGAAGTGGTAGGAAGTGAGCTTAGAAAGAAGGTAGGGGTCAGGCTGCATAGGACCCTGTAGGCCGAGGTAAGGGCCATAGGATGAAGGTGAATTAGAGGTTCAGACAGCAAAGAATCTGCCTCCGATGAAGGAAACCCGGGTTTGATCCCTGGGTTGGGAAGATCCCCTGGAGAAGGGCATGGCTGCCCGCTCCAGTATGCTGGCCTGGAGAATTCCGTGGACAGAAGAGAAGTCTGGCGGGTACAGCCCATGGGGTCACAAAGAGTCAGACTCGACTAACACTGGAGTTAACTGTTAGACATCAATCAGACCCGGATTTGAGTCAACTCTGACTGAGCGGGCAAACTATTTTCAGTTTTCTCATCTGCCCAATGGAGTATACCATCTTCCTCAGGGTTGCTGTGAGAATTGAGTGGAATATGCATGGAAGGGGGCTTGGCACAACAGTGGATGGTCTCAGAATTGTTATATTTTGTTATAACTATAGGAGATGTCTTAAAACAATTGTGTAAATTGTTATAGCCATAGGAGATGTCCTCTTGGCCTAATGCTAGTGCTAAACTCAGAGGAGGGTGAGGCGCCAGCAGTTTTCCCATCTATAAACTGAAGCAGTGAACTCAAGTACAGATGCCAGAGTCCCTCTTGGACCCGAAGTTCCATGGTTCTGAGCCAGTGTGAGTTGAACCTTTTAGGGGAAGGAATAATGAGTTTTGTCAAGTAAAGATACCCCATTTATTAATTTAAAAATTCAGACCTCTCATTCACTTGGTTTCCCACCTTTAGTGAAATTCTGAGAAGTGTCAGTGTGTAACCATCAGACATACTTGTAAGTGTGTAACCATCATGAGGACAATTTGCCTTGAAAATAAGACTTAGATATGTCTGCACCAAAGTCTATCTTTGAAATCATTGTGACAAAAAATGGTCAAAGGGAAAAAACCCTAAAGAATTCTATGGAAATACCTTTGGGATGTTACAGCTTTTTTTTTTCACCTTCTTTCTTTTCCCCCTTTTTGTCCCCTGGGTAATCCTTTTAAGTTTTAATCTGCTAAATCAGTTTTTTTCCCCTCTAGCTTCACACTTTTGCTTTTAAACATGAAATGGAGCCCTGGACTCATTAGCTTCTGCTTCATCTTCAGTCCTCTAGGTAATTGGATGTTAAATGAAAAATGAATATTACATTTTGACCCAGTAATTCTTTTTAATATTGTGGCTTATAGTGAAGGGCATTCATACCTCCTGCTGATCCCATGAATCCAGTGTTTTCCCAAGCCTGGGAATCACACTGAATAATTTAAACTGGTGTCTCTTCTCAGATTCCACCCCTTCCCACCCCTTTTGTTAGTTTGAGTGAGTAATTATTAGACTATAAGTAGTGTTCCGCCTCCTTCCCAGGTGACAGAGATACCCAGGTACTTTGCCATGACTAGAAGGAGAGCTGGTCATTGTTCTGAAGTACCTTAGTTACCATCATCAATTATGAACAGTTCTCTGAGGCGATTAGTAGCGTGATTATAATGATGAAAAATGTTGTGGAGTGTCACGTACAGGGACGTGTAGATTGTAGGAAAGGTCAGTGTCGTGCTTTAAAACTTAACCTAGAGGTGTGCTAGTGAGCATAGCAGTTTTTTTAAATTAAAGAACTGTAAAACATTTAAATATCCATGGAGAAGGAATTTTTTTCACCCCAAGTGGTCCTAAAAGTATGACTAATAGACACTTAAACATTTTGCTTAATTTTCAGGTGTTGAACAACTGTATACTTGGAAAGATGGAAAAACAGTATTTTTTTTTTTTTAAACTCATGGAACTGCTAGTTGCCCCATTGGGAGGAGGTGTGCTTTTTAAGCACTAAGCTTAAATTATACCCACGATTGTGATGTTTATCAGTATTTTTGATTGGTAGAGTATTGGCTTTTAAAGGTCAGAAAAATAGTAATTTCTTAAATGTTGTGTTGTGCTCCTGTTTGTGTAGTTTAAAAAAAAAAATCCTTTATTCTCTTGCAGAAAAATGGAAAAAAACACCAATTGTCAATTTAGGAAAGTTAAACCAGGTGGGCCAGAGGTGACAGTAGATTGACCACAGGATTCTTGACGTACTTATTGTAAATCTTTGTATTTTAAATAAACCCATTTAATCATTTAACTTTTAAAGAGAAACTCATTCTATCCATATCTTCATAATCTATGGAGTCACAACAGGGAGGTTCTCTGGGCTGTCATGTCCTTCCGCTTAGCACACTAGATGCACTTAAATATTAATTGAAATGAATGGAGAAACTGTTGTGTGGTCAAACTAGCCTCTTTGTTGTTGGATTGCGTTTGACCCTGGGAAAGAGTCGCTTCTTCAGTTAATCCTTATTTTGAGTTTTAACGGGAGGGAGTTTGAGAAGAGACCCAATTTAAATTATTCAGTGATTTTGTGATTTTGGTATTCACTTTGCCCGAAACAACTCTGTCCTTTTTTTTCACCCTTGCTATTTCTCTGTGGTAAAATATTTCTGACATGAAATTTGCCGTGTGTTTTGGTAATTTAGATGTGCCGTGTATTTTGGTAATTTAGATGTGCAATTCAGTGGCATTAATTGCATGCACAATGTTAAGCAACCAGGACCACTATTTCCAAAAATTTCTGTTGCCCCAAACAGAAATTGGCTTCCCATTAAGCAATAACTCCTCCCCGGCTGGCCCAGCCCCCAGCTGCTAATCTGCCCGTGACTGTGACTGCTCCAGGTGCCTGGTCTAAGCGGAAGCATCGATATCCGTCCCTTGGAGTCTTCCCTGTTCACTTGGCAGAATGTTTGCCTGGCTCACTCCTAGAATAGCGCGTGTCAGAACTGTATTCTTTCTGTGTGTGAACACTCTTCCTGCCTGTGTATACCCCCATTTTGCTCTCTCATCTCTGTTGACAACCACCTGAGTTGCTTCCACCTTTTGGCTGTTGTGAATAGCACTGCTGCAGATGTTGGCACACACATACCTGTTTGAGTCCCTGCTTTCAATTCTTAGAGTGTTTCCCTGGGAGAGGAATGGCTGGGTCCTGTGATAATTCTAGGGCTTCCAGGTGGCTCAGTGGTAAAGAATCTGCCTGCCAAGCAAGAGATGTGGGTTTGATCCCTGGGTCAGGAAGATCCCCTGGAGTTAGAAATGGCAACTCACTCCACTATTCTTGCCTGGAAAATTCCATGGACAGAGGAGCCTGGCGGGTTACAGTCCATGGTCACAAAAGAGTTGGACGTGACATAGCGACTAGACAGTAACAGTACAACGTAATTCTGTTTCATTCTTGGCGGGCTTTCCCCAGTGCGGGCGCCATTTTGCATTCCCACCAGCAGTATGTGAGCTCTCCAATTTCTCCAGTCTTGCAGCCAACACTTACTTTCTTTTTTTTTTTTAATGTTTATTTTTACTTTATTTTACTTTACAGTACTGTATTGGTTTTGGCATACATTGACATGAATCCGCCACGGGTGTACATGAACTCCCAAACATGAACCCCCCTCCCACCTCTCACCCCACATCATCCCTCTGGATCATCCCCATGCACCAGCCCCAAGCATCCTGCATCCTGCATCGAACATAGACTGGCGATTCGTTTCTTGCATGACAGTATACATATTTCAATGCTATTCTCCCAAATCATCCCACCCTCTCCCTCTCTCTCAGAGTCCAAAAGTCTGCTCTACACATCTGCCACACTTACTTTCTGAGCGTGTATTTTTTTGAGTGTAGGACGTCCCTATAGGTGTGAAATGGTAGCTCGAGGCCGTTTTGGTTTGCATTTCCTTAGTGAGTAATGAGGTGGAGCATCTTTGCATGTGTTGATTGGCTATTTGTATATCTTGTTGAATGAAAGGTCTGTTCAGGTTCCCTTACCCTTTTTGTTTATTTGTTTTTCCTTTCACCCTTTTTTTTTCTTTTACCCTCCTTACATTGGATTGTCTATTGTTAAGAGCTCTTTATATTGTTAAAATATTAAACCATTACAGATACATGATTTGCAAGTATTTTCTCCCATCCTGTGTCTTGTCTTTGCACTCTGTTTGTAGGTGTCATTTAATATGCAAAAGCTTTTAACTTGAATGAGATTCAGTTTATTTATATTTTTCCTTTTTACTTTAAGAAATATACTACTTGGTCAGTTTTATGATGGGGAAGGCAATGGCACCCCACCCCAGTACTCTTGCCTGGAAAATCCAATGGACGGAGTAGCCTGGTGGGCTGCAGTCCATGGGGTCGCTAACAGTCAGACAGACTGAGCGACTTCACTTTCACTTTTCTCTTTCGTGCATTGGAGAAGGAAATGGCAACCCACTCCAGTATTCTTGCCTGGAGAATCCCAGGGACGGGGGAGCCTGGTGGGCTGCCGTCTCTGGGGTCGCACAGAGTCGGACACGACTGAAGTGACTTAGCAGCAGCAGCAGCAGTTTTATAACTTAACTTTTGCTCCCTACATTGTACTCATTTCTTTTTTATTTATTTTTTGCTCGGGAATGGTTTCCATAGGCAGCCTGTCAGTAACTTATGGAAACCTTTCACGAGCAATTGAGCTGATTTTTGAGAAAGCAGGAGGCAAGATTTTTTGGTTTATCTGTCTCTTACATTTTTAGCCCCCTCTCGTTTAAGTTTGATCTTCGTTTCTTGATTTGTGATTCTTGGTCTTTAAAATGATGACTCTCTTTGCCAAAGTTGACACGCTTCGCAGATTCCATTAGATATTTCAAGTATTTGAAGAGTCCTATGACTCTTCTGATAAAGGGGGGCAAATCTAAATCTTTCTGATGTTTGTTGATTATTTTGCTCAGTAGGACTGAAATGTCACTTGCATTTAAATATGTTCTGTTTCAAATTACAGTTCTCTGAAAATCCGTGTAAGACAGGGCCAGATGTTAGAACACCAAATTTTTGGTGTTGGGGACAGTACAGTTTAGTGGTTAAACATAAGATTTAGAAGAGAAATTTAGAAAGTATTATAGATTGATAAGCATAGTCTATGAAACACGGGGCTCATTCTTTCTTCCATACAGAAATGAAAGCGTATGTTGATTTTGATGACACTGAAAAGTAAATATCACTTGGCATTTTGTTGGCCTCGGATCTGGATTAACCAGCACTTTTCATGCTTTGCTGATTAATCTGTGGTGATGCTTAGAGCCATGGTGATGCATGGCTTTCAGTTTGATGTTAAGTGTGATTTTTTTTTTTTCCTTCTGATTGTTTGAATACCAGTAATTCTTTATTCAGGAGAGCACTGTTTCCCCAGTCCCCGGCACAGGCACAGGATGGCAGGCAGTGATGACGAACGACCTGCCGGGAGGGTGGCCTGGCTGACTAGGAAGTGTGTGATAGGAACACGTGATTTCTTTCTTTCTGGTTTGCTTTATAATATTATCAGAAAATGAAGAGAATGTTAAAGAATGAGGAAATAGAAGAGTCTAACATGTAAAACCTGCTGGACTTCTGCAACAGTGACATAGTAAAATCTGGCACTTTGATTTTTTTTTTTTTCTGGTGTCAGCTGAGCTTCCAGTATACTTATCCAAATGTGAGTGATAATGATAGTGACTTAAAACAGGTGGGTTCTTGGGAAATTTTTGTGTTTTGGAGCCTGTAATAAAAGAAGAAATTTACAAACTTGACTGTGTGTTCATTTGATTTGGCTGTTTTCTTAAAGCTAAATTAATCTCTGCGTTAACTCCTTACTGTGTGCTAGGTCTGGGGATACCGTGATGAATAATCTGAACACCATAGCTCTGTTACTTTTAAGTCTTCAACAAGGGAGCATGGCTTCATTTTAGTAAAAGCTTTTCAGAATTTTGAGTGATCTTTATATTCCCAGAGGATGTGTTTAACTGAGGGTCAGTTGATGTTAACATTCCTTAATTGCCAAGAATAATAGTGGATATATTTTATTGTAGATATTTAAGGCAGCAAAATTTTTAAAGAAATTCACGAAGAAAGACACATTTCATTTCTTAACACCCCCCCATCCCGCCCCTGCCGCCC